>CM042414.1:7032866-7252866 GCA_023634145.1 Thymallus thymallus
CTGGCCTAGTCGAAAAGGAAAACAAGCAAGATCTATCTATTTTCATGCCAAAACATCAGTCTCAGACCATTTCTGCCAGCAGTATCATCATACTAATATATGTATCGCATATGCTCAGTGTTTCTCTACTACTATCATGATGCCCAAGGCAGCCAATTGGCAAATAGGATCTGACAGAGGGTAGGAGATAAGGATGGCATGACATTACGGCTTCATTGCACCAATGGAATCAATAGAATAACCATTGGGCATGGTTAACGACAGGCTTGATTGATAAGGGATTGGGAGGGTGGGTAAATGAATGATTGACAGTAGGCAGGGACACTCTGAGCCCACAGTCATATAGTTACACCCCAGGTCTCCATCCCCTTCTCCTCCAGTACAGAGTGTGGGTCTCAGACCTACAGACCTGGCCGTCTGGGTTAAAGGACTGAATCATACGTCTTCATTGCAGGTAGCTGCTACCGGGCCAGAGTCCCGGCCTCTGAAAGATTGTGCCGGCTGAGCAGTCCAGACAGGCCAGCGTGTCAGCGGCTCGTACTGGTACAAATACATTAATATCAATGTCAGTCGCCGCCCACGCCCTGCACCCAGACAGCTCCAGTTTCAGTACAGCGTTCAAGGGAAAAGTCGGGTCATGTGCAGAACCTCAGTTTTAATTAGCTAATGGCACTCGCTGTTTCATCTCCTGCATCGGAGCTGATTGCTCACAAAAGACTCCATTTACCCGGCGAAAACACAACGCCATCTTGGCAACGGACGCCGCTGTATGTCTCAACGTCTGCTTCTGGGGGATTTGACTTCTCTCTTCTCTTCCAAAAATCTGTCAAATAAATCTAAATATATATATGTTTGCTGGTTTCACACCCTTGAAAAAAATAGGAAATTCCATGATCTATGCTTTTTTTCCAGCAGGACACTGGCTGGCTGCAGTCAGTTTTCCTTCAGCCTGTGGTGGTGTGTGTGTGTGTTTAGAGAGTGGTTTCATTAGCAGGTGAGGTGGCGGCTGGGGTGTGTTTTGTCATTATACCGTGGATGGCTCAGTGCAACTCAAGAGTTCTCAAACATTCTCAAGACTAAAACCCGAAACTTTATTCCATTTGGAGAGAGGGTAGATTAACAATTGCGTTCTTAAAGTAAAATGGGGTAAAACTATTTTAAGGTTTAAAGAAATGATCAGGTATTTACTTGGTAAAATGGTAAAATGGTAAAACCATCTGCACTCATTTATTTATCTTTCAGTGAATTATGAGTCAAATAAACAATGTCTTCTATTTTATACTAGAGATGGATCAAATGAAAGGGGGCGCATGACCCCTTTAGGTTCAGTTTGCATTACGGCTCTGGACCCAGTTGTATAAAACATCTGAAGTTCATTTCCCCCTTTGCTTTTCCCTTTTTATTTTTATTTTTTTAATTTAACCTTTATTTAACTAGTCTCCTCAACTTTAAGTCAGTTGCACAAAAAATGTTAAGGTGAATTTCCGTCTTAAATTAAGTGAAAAATGTAAGGGTGCCCATGAGGTCTCTTAAGTGCTTCATTCAGTATGGATATCAATGTAAACAGAATTTGTGGAGGGTAATGTTGCTTTCCTTTGGCCTGGAAAACATCCACCAGCTAGCTAGCTACTTAGCTTAACAATGTAAGGTGCATAATCCATGGCTACAAAGCTGCTGGCTAGCTAACTACCTACTCTGTAAGTTCGCTTGACGTGCTAGAAAGTGCTAGAAACAAGTTGAGAAAAAAGTAACTAAAATAAATGTGAATAAATGTGAAATCTGAATTCATTTGTATGTACAAGTTCTATTTTGCAATCTCCCAAAATAAATGCAATCTCTTTGATGAGATGTTCAGTCAGGGAATCAGGTCATCTCCATAGTAACCAGATACTTTTTCTGCCATACATTCCTATAAACTACCGTAAAATCCTTAAATTATGCCCTTACCTAAGGAAATGTTTGAAGGCAACATCGTTAAAAAACGATCTTAGGTAAGGGAAAATGATTCCTTAAGGGAAACACTTAAGATGTTTTATGGCCTTAACAGGCACTCAAAAGCCTCCACACAACTGAAAACCAATTATGAAAGAAACACACAGGGTTTAAGATTAAACTGAGTATAAACTGGGTTGTTCGAGCCCTGAATGCTGATTAGCCGAAAGCTGTGGTATATCAGACCGTATACCACGGGTACGACAAAACATTTATTTTTACTGTTCTAATTACGTTCGCAACCAGTTTATAATAGCAATAAGGCACCTTGGGGGTTTGTGGTATATTGCCAATATGCCACAGCTAAGGGTGGTATACTTGCTTAAGTATACCACCCCAATGAATTCTACTATCTAAAAGTTAACATGACTCAACTTCTCAGGTCACTGAAAAAAGTGAGGGTGCACAAGCAAATCCTTCAACAGATTTTCTCAACATTCCCATTGTTCGTTATTGGGCAAGACCTACAATGGACAGGATTTCAAAACAATTTCATAACATTTTTCCATTCAGGTAATCTGTGGAGACTTGAAGAGAGAGTGTCTCATCAACTTCTATATGACATAGGGATTCCATGGTTTAGATGAATATTTATCTGATCTTCAGGGTACAGAGTGGAGCGATCTGTCCCAGAGACATCAAATCCGCGGGACTGTCTCGATATAACCCACTAAGATATCAAAGCCTGTGACTATGTCAGGGCTCCGGTTGCTGGATATATTTTTAATATTTATGCAGACAAGAGAAAAATGTTATAAACTAAAACAACACTCTGAATTAGGCATGAAACACAACAGGATATTGAAGGGAGATTATGCCGTTTCTTTTTCACCCGTGCCTGCCCGTCTTCCATACAACAGACGTGGGGCCCGCGGTAATTGGGGGGGGGGGGGATTTCTAAAGTTTAGAGAGGTTTACAAGTGCTACGAACTCGATGGTTACAGATGGAGCTGCAATTTCTATGTGGGCCAGTGTTAAACATAGCCAGGTACGGACAGTGACAAGCGAGAGGTCGGAGTATAACTTTGTGTTGTGATGATTACTTTTTCCAGCCAAGACACTGCATGAAACAAATGCTGTGCAGCTGGAGGTATGGAAGAGGCTGGAGGAGGCTGGAGGAAGCTGGAGGATACTGGAGTAACATGGAGGAAGCTGGAGGTGCTGGAGGCACTGGAAGAGGCTGGAGGAACCCTGGAGGAACCTGGAGGAAGCTGGAAGAGGCTGGAGAAGCTGGAAGAGGCTGGAGGAGGCTGGAGGATGCTGAAGGTGCTGGAGGACGCTGGAGGCACTGGAAGAGGCTGGAAGAGACTGGCTAATCAGCATTCAGGGCTCGAACAACAGAAGGCTGGAGGAGAAGGCTGGAGGAGGTTGGAGGTGCTTGAGGATGATGGAGGACGCTGGAGGAGGCTGTAGGCACTGGAAGAGGCTGGAGGAGGCTGGAGGAAGCTGAAGGACACTGTAGGAGGCTGGAGGAGGCTGGAGGAAGAGGGGAGTGTTATGCTTAGATGTGAGCGCAGCTCCAAGTCGTGAGTGCCCACTGGAATCTGCCGCTGGAAAAACAATAAGGGGATTAGCTGGGTTTTCTGGAGAGTTTGGTCCTAAATCGAAATGTCTCATCTGTTTCCTCTGTGTGAATAGCTGACATTCCTAAATGCCTTTGTCTATTGCATGAGTGTAGCAAACACAACAGGCATCATTCAACCGTTCCTGACTACAGTGGACACAGACGCATTAGAACTAAATAAGGACTTTAGAGGGACTGGGTTGAGACACTACGATATATACACACACATATTTACGTATAAAAGCACACACACTACAAACGTATTGCCCACATTTGTGACAAATTATGGCAGCAAACTATTTCCATAGTATTGCACATGTACTGTATAACCATGTACCCATATGCAAACACAAAACTCATTGCCTCAGAGACGTGCAAAACACATGCTTGCTTTCTTCCACTTTCTCTAAGACTTAGACTGAATCTAAATACATGCTCATTAGAAGTGTTTATCCAAACCTGAATACATTTCACATTTCTGTTTATGTTCAGTTTGAGAACTGAATTTTACAATCCAACATGGATGGAATCAATGCATCCTATTGTAGGGGTTAACAGGAATTCACATAAGTCTGTGTGTGTGTGTGTGTGTGTGTGTGTGTGTGTGTGTGTGTGTGTGTGTGTGTGTGTGTGTGTGTGTGTGTGTGTGTGTGTGTGTGTGTGTGTGTGCGTGTGTGTGTGTGTGCGTGTGCGTGTGTGCGTGTGTTTGAGGCCTTTCTGAGTGATTGGGAGGCTGGGTTATGTAGCATGGGCGCACACACACACACACTGCCTCCCATCCCGAGACAAAGTCCAGCGGCTCCACTACACTGAGCCGAATTGTTAGCATCTGGTAAGCATCTCCCTAGACACACACTCAAACACCTTCACACACATACATTTACAGCACCTTCAGAAAGTATTCTTACACCTTGACTTATTCCACATGTTGTTGTATTACAACCTGAATTCAATATTAATTAAATTGATTTATTTTCTCACCCATCTACACACAATACTCCATAATGACAAAGTGAAAACATGTTTTTAGAAATGTTTGCAAATTTATGGAAAAATAAATACAGAAATATCTCATTTACATAAGTATTCACACCCCTGAGTCAATACATGTTAGAATCACCTTTGGCAGTGATTACAGCTGTGAGTCTTTCTGGGTAAGTCTCTAAGTGCTTTGCATACCTGGATTGAACAATATTTGCACATGATTATTTTTTTAAATTCTTCAAGCTCTGTCAAGTTGGTTGTTGATCATTGCTAGACAGACATTTTCAAGTTTTGCCATAGATTTAAAAGAGGATTTAAGTTAAAACTGTAATTCGGCCACTTCAATGGCATCTTGGTAAGCAATGTCAGTGTATATTTGGCCTTGTGTTTCAGGTTATTATCCTGCTGAAAGGTGAACTTGTCTCACAGTGTTTGTTGGAAAGCAGACCCAGGTTTTCCTCTTGGATTTTGCCAATGCTTAGATTATTTTTATCCCAAAAAAAACTCCCTAGTCCTTGCCAATGACAAGCATACCCATAAAATGATGCAGCCACCACCATGCTTGAAAATATGAAGAGTGGTTCTCAGTGATGTTTTGTGTTGAATTTGCCCCAAACGTAACGCTTTGTATTCAGGACATTTTTTTCAGTTTCACTTTAGTGCCTTATTGCAAACAGGATATTTTGTATATATTTTTTTATTCTGTATGGACTTCCTTCCTTTCACTCTGTCATTTAGGATAGTATTGTGGAGTAACTACAATGTTGTTGATCCATCCCCAGTTTTCTCCTGTCACAGCCATTAAACTATTTTAAAGCAATTTTTTGCTCCTGAACTTATTTAAACTTGCCATAACAAAGGGGTTTTCATTTCTTATTAATTTGTAAACAATTCTAAAACATAATTCCACTTTGACATTATGGGATATTGTGTGTAGGCCAGTGACGCAAAATCTCAATTGAATACAATTTTAAACTCAGGCTGTAACACAACAAAATGTGGAAAAAGTCAAGGGGTGTGAATACTTTCTGAAGGCACCCTACACATGTATAAAGTACATACAAATACAGACACACATAAACATACAGTACGCCTGTTTCCCTTCCTGTTCTACGTGTCACCAAACTGACATCAACGCCAGAGTTTGAGACACGCCCAGTGTACAGCGGCATGAGCAGTCAAAATAAAATAAAAATTAAAGTGTGTATACGCCAAAAAAACTAAACAAGTGCTGGACCAAAACACATTGAATTATTCTCAGAACTTCCAAGAATTCCCAGAATTCACTTGAGAATTCATATATACAACACAGAGCTGAGAGAAGATTCACAACCGGAGCACATTTTCAGCTACAACACATACACACACACTAACGCATGATGGCTCTTACAAGGAACTTACAAGGCTCACTACTCCATAAATTCATATATATACAATCCCATTAAATGTAGCTAACAATGTAATGCAGTGGTAAGTATTAATTTACCAACTGATTTACACTAACTGAATTTAATTTAACACTTAATTTTAACACTCACCATTTTTCACACTTTCACAGCCAGTAAATTATAGCAAATAATTTGAAAACAAATATTTCATACAAATAAATAAAGATACAACAGATATTTTTGTGGTATTAGGCTACGAGCATATTGCAGAATAATAATTATGTTTAGGATGGTTTACTTAAAATAAGTAAGAGCATTTATGACAGGGGTTGTGAAACTCTGAATTGAGCAAGATGAGAGATTTTACGGCCATCCCTTTGCTCCATAGCCTCGTCTTACACTAGACTACTACATATCTGCCTGTGTTTGGTTTGGATAGAAAAAGCCAGTTCACTTAATACTTGTGGGACATCTAAACATTTAAACCTCAGGTTTAAAGGGATTAAGTGTATGCATTGTTTGGTTATGTTAACCAGATGTGTTGGTTTTTCATGATCTGAATCCCTTCTTAAAAAACATTGAGCTTGTGAAAATAAACATGACTTCGCCCTACACAGATTGTGGACAAATTGTGTATTTGGACTAAATCATTCTTAAGGTTGGAGGGCTTTTTCCATTTCCTAAGGGATGCCAAGGAGTGACAGTTTGACGTTGATTAGTGTGTTGACTTGTGGAGTTGGAGAGTTTTACCTGTGAAGAATACAACCACAAAGCTATTTATACAGCAACAAGCTATACGGCTCCCATTATAACAACGCTTCTCTTCAATGGAAAACGTGTATTTCAAACATTCTGCTAAAAAAAATACTGTTACTACAAATGTATCCATTTTCAATAAAAAACATTTCTTATTTTATAATCAAAATCATCAGCAATGAAAAAGAATCAGTCCTGCTCTTGGAAACAATGCATCCTGTTGATTAAATATTTTCTTAGAACAACAGTCTCTAAGGGTATTAAAATGGCTTTACAGCATCCAAAACCTCTAACATCTATCACACTCACCCTAACTGTACTGACCCAGCAACTGTGTTCTAAACATACAAATGTGACGTTTTAGGTTGGCCACAAACCAATTTCTATGAAACACCAAATAAGATCTATGTTAGGGACTACTCTTACATCAATGCCATCCAGAAAAGACTCAACCTATTCATGTTTTACACACGTACACAGCAGCTCCTAAATGTATGTTTAAATAAAATCTCTCTTGGCCTGCTCTGTGGAAACTAGAAAAGGTCTATGGATGGATACAGCCAAACTGGGTCCTGGTTACACCAGCTGGGGAGGTTCAATTTCATACAGTAAATATACTGTGGTCACTGAAATGGAACCTATAATGGGCCATAAAAATGGCTTTGGTTGGCTCTATTCAGAAGAGTGGGCTGTGAACAACATTCACCACTAACACCGGCTTGGTTCTGGGCTCAGCTGGTGGGGAATTACTAGAATGGAATGGGTACACTCAATATAGCCGCCGGCCCAGACGTCACAGAACTTTGACTCGAATGGTGATTCTAGTGATTATATTTCTATAGTGGGGAGAGGGACTCACCATACACTTGTTGGGCTTCTCTCCCGAGTGGACTCTCATGTGGATGAGGAGTTTGTAGCGGGCATTGAAGGGCTTGTAGCGGCGTATACAGCTGGCCCAGAAGCAGGTGAAGTCCTCCCCTTTGCGCTGGTCAATGTGCACCTTCTCGATGTGCCTCACCAGCTCCTCCTGCTGCTCATACGTCGCGCTGCAGTCAATCCAGCGGCACACCTGCTTGTCGCTGAGCGGCGCACTGTCCTCACCCTCAGCAGAACCCAAGGTCTTGGGTCCTGGGAGGATGGAGGAGGATGCTTGCTGGTTCTGGTTCTGGAGGTGCAGCAGACCCCCCGGGCTGGGGCCACCATACTGGTGCAGGTGGTAGGGCGGGGGCATAGAGTCCCGTGGGGGGGCCGGGTGGTGGGGGTGAGGGCGGAGGTGGCTGGCCGCAGAACGGCCAGTCAGGTGGTGGGGATGGTGGTAGTGGTGCTGAAAGAGCTCCTCCTCGCTGGGGGAGAAGTCATCCAGGGGCTCCTGTTTCAGAGCTCGACCACCGGCCCTCTGACAAACCCCCTCCAGCAGAGACACGTCCCCAAGCAACCCTCCCGTCATCAGGGCCCTGTTCATCAGCAGCCCCAGCCCCTCGGAGCCTTCTCCTGCTCCACCTCCCACCACAGGCCCCGGCTGCATGGAGCCAGGTCCCTCACACAGGCCCTGGTTCTGCTGCTCCGGCTCCAGAGACGACACAGAGGAGGAGGAGGAGGAGGAGGAGGAGGAGGAGGAGGAGGAGAGGGACAGCAGGCAGGCGGCAGGTGAGGGCAGCTGACAGCTCTCTTGCAAGGGGGGCTGCTGGGGGAGCAGGGGCTTGCGGGGGGCAGCCCGGGAGGAGAAGCCGCCGCTGGGCTGGGGTGAGGGGTTAGTCCGGAGCCCGTTGACACAGGCCACCACGGACATCTGGGAGGAGCAGATGATGGCGGTGATATCGATCCCCTCGGTGGCGGTGACGACGGCGTTCGCTAAGGCGTTAGTGCTGCTGCTGGCAGCGGCGGACTGGGAGGCCAGCGACAGGCAGTGTCTCTTCAGGCTGCTATTGGTGAGCAGCCGCGCTGAATGACGGGAGCCGCACTGGGACAAAGACAGCGGGGAGGAGTCATCTTCATTATTAAACGGGTACGCCGCATCCGCCGACAGAGCGCTGCCTAAGCTGCCACTGCCGCTTCCACCACTGAGAGGACCCTCCATCTCCTCCCGCCGGACCCCAATGCCTCCTCTGCCACTCTGGAAGCCACTCTGGGTGGTGGTGGGGACCCCCAGTCCCAGGGAGATCTTGTAGCCCATGGAAGCCTCCTGTTTGATGGGGTAGGGGAGAGAAAATGCTCTGGCCGCGTTGGAGCTGCCGCAGCCTGGGTCGGGCGAGTCCAGGGATCTCTGGAAGGCAGAGGACCTGTAGAGGGGAAAAACACACGATCTGAGCAGAGCGAAGCTATTAGGACAACACTGGAGAGTATATGAGCACTATAAGCCACCCGCTGTTGATAGATAAAGGCCACGGCTGTCTGGGTCCTGCCAAGTCATCCTTCCCACAGGCTGCAGCTTTTAGGTCCAGTACAACAGCAGGGCTGTGAGATTTAGACCTGGCCTAGAGGGATCGCTACCTCTCTTTCTGCTACCTCGCTCTCTGTAACCTCTCTCTCTCATAGACAGTGAACTTTTCAGACTAACAACCTAACAACCACATCTCACAGACAGTGAACTTTGTAGACTAACAACCTAACAACCACATCTCACAGACAGTGAACTTTCCAGACTAACAACCTAACAACCACATCTCACAGACAGTGAACTTTCTAGACTAACAACCTAACAACCACATTTCACAGACAGTGAACTGAACTTTCACAGAGAAATGGAATCAGTGGATCAATGCTACACAAGTGTCCCTTTCAAAACAGGGCAGCATCCACCAGAAACAGATGATCTGGGAGTGATTTTATGAATAAATGAAAGGGGACCTTGAGCCCTGTGAGCAGTTATGAACGGGTATTTATGGCTAAGAATAGGAGAGGTGGCAGATAGAGAGGAGGGGCCATGGATGGGGCTTCTGTGTAACTAGTCTGACAGGCTTTGATGACACAAAGGGGTTAAACCTAACCCTACATGTTGGGATAAATAGGAGTCACCTGGTTAGTTGGCATAATGGTGGCCTGTGAAGGGTCAGCGTTTACAATACTGTGTATTATGATGGGAATCTTGTCCCAGGAGAATGGGGGAGCCAGGTCCTATTTCTCCATGCGTCCTGTGATCTCCTACACAATCATTCCTGTCAGTTCACTCATTATGGATTTTGTGCAAAGCTCGAGTGACGTGAGAAGGCCCCTCTTTCTATCTCCTGTCTCCATGAAGGAATCGTCTTTGTCCTCTCTCTCTCTTGACACACACTGGCAGAAAGCGCTAATGCTAGCTGCCTGGCTGGATATGGTCTGACTTCACTGTAGTCAATAAAGAGTGAGAGAGAGTCCCCCACTTTCTTTCATTAGCGCTATTTCCTGTTTGGCTGTACCGGTGGCATTCAGAGACAATGTGGGAGAATTTAATGTCTGTCCAGAAGCACTTCATTGGTTGGGTACCAAATGGCACCCTTTTTCCTATATTGTGCACAACTCCCAAGATCCCTATGAGCCCTGGTCAAAGTAGTGTACTACACAGAGAATAGGATGTCATTTGGGACGCACAGGTGTAAGAACTGACGCTGGAGTAGAGAAGCAGGTACTGGGAGTGAACATCTAATTTTGCACAGACATTGAACAGGACAGGACCAGCGTCAGAACCGGGTAACACAACGACATGCGACAATCAACGCAGAAGCGGGGAACAGAGCTGGGGAACAGACAGATAGAGGGGAGGTAATAACACAGGTGAGTGAGTCCAGGTGAGTCCAATGAATCGCTGATGCGGGTGACGAGGGAAGCAGGTGTGCGTAACGACGGTGGCAGGAGTGCTTCGCGCAGGGCAGCCTGGCGCCCTCGAGCGCCAGGGAGGGAGAGCGGGAGCAGGCGTGACGATCGGTGTATGTGACTGTAGTCATAGAGGACAGAGAGGTGAAGGGGATGAGCCCATAACTGCAATGAAACTACACAGAGCTGAGAGAGTCAAGTAGAGTCAATATACAATCACTGTCGCTCCTCTATGACAGAATGTCACGTAGTGGACACAATAACACAATCATTTTTCGTCGTTTAATGTGACAGATGAAGGATGGCGATTATTGTCCTCATCACCTGTGTAGGACTATAATCATCAACTTCATCATTCAGTATGATAATATCCTCTTTCAGGAGTAGGAATAAACGTAGCTGTGCAGGTGAAGTTTCACAGGATTAGTAGTAATAGTTCACACCGTCATGTCAAATAAATCATCTGATCAACTGACGTGCTTACACTGTTTCAGTCCTACTGTTCTCTGACTGTGTTCTAGTCCAGGTTCAGTGTCTGTGTTGTTCTTACCTGGCGTCGGTGTGCTGCTGCTGCTGGCTGTCCTGCAGATGGAGGGTGTGTGTGGGCCGGTCACAGTGGACATTATGGTAGTGACTCCCTGGACCTAGCTGGCCCCCCAGTGGCACGGCCACACTCAGCCTACTATTTCCACAGCGTATCAGTGCGCCCTCACTGCCCCGCAGGTCTGACCGACTCTCCTTCTCCGGGCAGTAGGCACCGCTGCAACCACCGTTGACTGGAAAACACAACCGAGATAAGATAGCAATTTATTCATTTAGCCAACACTTTTATCCAAAGCAACTAAGAGTCATGTATGCATACATTTTCTTATGGGTGGCGCCAGCGTGAATCGAACCCACGATCCTGGCTTTGCTAATCCCCAAAGAAGACATTTGTTTGCACAAGAAAATACATATAACAATAAATACACAATGACGATGACAATCACAACACTGTAACCCCCAGAGCCATTAAAATAAACCAGTATTTATTCATCTCCAAAGGGGACATTTCTGGAAATTGGCTCAGTTAGCCTGTTTCGCTAATCTAACGACAGCACAGACAGATTAATAACTGCAATAAAGTGCAACAGATTTCCTCTGAGACGCTTCCATCAGCGACATGTTGAAATTGCATTAGATTACGATGAATCTCTCGAGGTAAAATCGCTGGCTGTGAGCTCGTGGATGCGTTGATATGTGAAGTGATTTTGTGCTCTTTTGGTGAACTTTCAAAGATGATGACAGCAGTAATGATGCCAAAAGATTGACTTGCGTAAATTAATGTTGAACTGTGTACACAATAACACTTTATAGTGTGGATCTCATAAATCCTGTACTGCTCAGTTTGTAGAGCATGGGATTGTGGTTTTGATTCCTGCTAGGGCCACCCATATGTAAAATGTATGCACGCATAAATCGCTTTGGATAAAAGATTCTGCTAATGGCATACGTTAGTACCGTATGGGAGAGCTAAACACAAGCTAGCAATTAGCTAGTTATTTGCATTGATGAATGTTCCAAATGCTTGTGTTTGACTATTTGCTATTGAAGAAGTACTCAGTTAGCCCACAGCTGGGAATACGTTTGATTTACAATGATTCTGTACAATGACTCATATTTGAGAGATATTTTGTTGCACTACTAGCATAAACAATCTATATTTAGCACCATATGACTTTTGAAAATAATGTTATTTTGCTTTTAGTTGGCCTAACAAAATGGTTCCATAAAACATATGAAAATATGAATAGAAATCTGAAAGGCGACACATGAAAGTGAGCGGAGGGGGGTTGTGTATGGGGAAATATCTGCAGAAGGAAAGACGATACCCCCGATACTCATTCGTGTGTAGGCGGCCACATGTCCCTGCTCCAACCTCCCTAACTCAATTTCTCAAATTAAATTTGCTCATAATGCTGTTATTGACTATGTTATCCCCATGACGTATTATTGATAAAGGCAGCCAAACACTTCCTAGGGATGGAGGTAAGGACAAGGGGAAGGAGGGGAGAGAGAGAGAGAGCGAGGGGGGGGGGGGGGGGGTAAAGGGCAAGGGGAAGGAGGGGAGAGAGAGGGGGGGGGATGGAGAGAGGAAGAGAAAACAGAAAGACAGGAATGAAGACAGCAGTAAAGCAACGAGCATGGAGAGATAAATCTAGATGTGTTTATGAGAGAGACAGAGAAAGAGAGACAGACAGACAGACAGACAGACAGACAGACAGACAGACAGACAGACAGACAGACAGACAGACAGACAGACAGACAGACAGAGAGAGACAGAGAGAGAGAGAGAGACAGACAGACAGACAGACAGACAGACAGACAGACAGACAGACAGACAGACAGACAGACAGACAGACAGAGAGGGGGGGGGTAAAGAGAGACAGAGACATAGAGAGAGAGAGAGAGACAGACAGACAGACAGACAGAGAGAGAGACATAGAGAGAGAGAGAGGGACAGAGAGAGAGAGAGAGAGAGAGAGAGAGAGAGAGAGAGAGAGAGAGAGAGAGAGAGAGAGAGAGAGAGAGAGAGAGAGAGAGAGAGGCTAGGGGAGAGGTGGAGAAACTCAGGGCGAACACTGCAGTGTCACTGAGGGACTATGAGCGGCATGCTGGTTTCATTCAGAGCCATAAACAGAAGGCAAGAACTCTTTCAGCTCTGCTCTGTTTCCAAGGAAAACAAATGGTTCTGTTTATTAAGTCCTGGATCGTTAGGCTATGTCTTATTTTTTTTATTTTTTTGGCTGGGCATTAGCATATCCAACTGTGTTTGTAAAAACTTCAAGGCCTGTCGATCGATGGCAAAGTATTTCATGTTTCATCTCTGGAATAAGAGTGATTCAATCAGGATGGCCAGTAGTGACATGAGTCAGGACAGAATCAACAAGAATTAGGATTAATATATACTATGGCCTTGACTGTATATAACCTTTCACTATGTACAGTCACACACAGACGCACACGACAGTGCCTTCAGAAATATTCACATCCCTTGACTTTTTCCACATTTTGTTGTGTTACAGCCTGAATTTGAAATGGATTAAATGTAGATGTTTTGTTACTGGCCTATACGCAATACCTCATAATGTCAAAGTGGAATTATGTTATTCGAAAATTTTACTAATTAATTAAAAATTAAAATCTGAAATGTCTTGAGTCAGTAAGCATTCAACCCCTTTGTTATGGCAAGCCTAAATAAGTTCAGGAGGGTTTTTGAATGACTACCTCATCTCCAGTCGAGTAGTGAATTTCAAACACAGATTCAATCACAAAGACCAGGGACGTTTTCCAATGCCTTGCAAAGAAAGGCACCTATTGGTAGATGGGTAAAAAATTAAAAAGCAGACATTGAATATCCCTTTGAGCATGGCGAAGTTATTAATTACACTTTGGATGGTGTATCAATACACCCAGTCACTACAAAGATACAGGCGTCCTTCCTAACTCAGATGCCGGAGAGGAAGGAAACCTCTCAGGGATTTCACCATCAGGCTAATGGGGACTTTAAAGCTGTTACATAGTTTAATGGCTGTGATAGGAGAAAACTGGGGATGGATCAACAACATTGTAGTTACCCCACAGTACTAACCTAAATGACAGAGTAAAAATAAGGAAGTCTGTACAGAATACAAATTGTTATGTTTGGGGCAAATCCAATAAAACACATACTGAGAACCAATCTCCATATTTTCAAGTATAGTGGTGGCTGCATCATGTTATGGGAATACAAGAAATTGTTCAAGGAAAACACCACACAAAAACTATATTTTGGTATTTCTTTCATTAGTCCCAAAATGTTTTGCTTGTCCACAATCAAGTTTTCAAGATATGTAACTTTCAAAAATACAGAAATCATCACAGTATGATGCTAAATGCATAATCTATTTTTTTTTTAACCTTTATTTAAATAGGCAAGTCAGTTAAGAACAAGTTCTTATTTACAATGACGGCCTACACCGGCCAAACTCGGGTGATGCTGGGCCTTATGGGACTCCCAAATACAGCAGGTTGTGATACAGCCTGGAATCGAACCTGGGTGTCTGTAGTGACGCCTCTAGCACTGAGATGCAGTGTCTAAAACCGCTGCGCCACTTGGGAGTATTTTGAAAGTTACATATCTTGAACACTTGATTGCTAACAAGCTAGATTTTTTTGGGACTATGTCAACAATAAACTAATGAAACAAATACCAAAAGATCGTTTTTGGGTGGAATTTTCCTTTTAGGACTGGAATTTTTCAGACACCGGGAGATGAATTCACCTTTCAGCAGGACAATAGCCTAAAACAAAAGGCCTAATCTACACTGGAGTTGCTTACCAAGAAGACAGTGAATATTCCTGAGTGGCCGAATTACAGTTTTAACTTAAATCTACTTTTAAATCTATGGCAAAACTTGAAAATGGCTGAACAACCATTTTGACAGAGCTTGAAGAATTTTGAAACGAATAATGGGCAAATCTTTCACAATCCAGGTGTGGAAAGCTCTTAGAGACTTACCCAGAAAGACTCACAGGTGTAATTGCTGCCAAAGGTGATTCGAACATGAATTGTCTCAGGGGTGTGAATACTTATGTAAATTAGATATTTCTGTATTTCAATTTGGTAAAATTTCTAAAAACGTTTAGCCCAGCAGTCATATGTTCTGTTTATAGAGATTCTAAACAAACCATTGTTTCAATACTTCGCTTCGGTGTGTTTGGCAGCCTCCTTTATGACTGTAATCAATGAAGAGGGATGTGTCAGTGCCTTTGACCCGGCACTCTGAGAGATACCATAGAGATGTGTAGAGGTCATTACATGGAAATAACCAGTTTTTGCATGTACATTGCCATTGAGGGCTTCCACCATTTTAAAGTAGTCAACTGGGTGGGGACTCCTATTGGTTGGGAGCAATCAGCCAATGATCAGAGCATTGTCTTCTTCTTCAAATTGGTTTGACTAGTTTGTAAATGGCTTTAAGCTATATGACCACCATCTAGTGGCCACAATAAATAAATGACACACAAGATTTGGTTCAAGACTCCGGCACTGCAGGTGGCGCTAAGTCACCAATATTAGCTTTACACTTTTTTCAAACATCAAAAGAAGAAGAAAATTGGCTTACTTTAAAATGGAGATGCCAATGCTGTCACAGATGCCATAAGGGCACAGATACAACGTTGTAATCTCTATACAACCCTATGAAAGATACTTGTCTCTACGAAGGAGAGGATGAGATGAGGAATATGGTTCCGGATCAGGAAATAGTGATATACAAGTATGAAGATGATGTTGTAGTGGAAGGAGATGGACACTGGTCATTAGTAGGAGGAGAGGGACACTCGTCATTAGTAGGAAGAGATGGACACTGGTCATTAGTAGGAGGAGAGGGACACTCGTCATTAGTAGGAAGAGAGGGACACTGGTCATTAGTAGGAGGAGAGGGACACTCGTCATTAGTAGGAAGAGAGGGACACTGGTCATTAGTAGGAGGAGAGGGACACTGGGTTGTGCTAGTTTAGAGCTAGGAGCTGACCAGGGTATGTAATCATACTGGTTATGCTAGTTTAGAGCTAGGAGCGGACCAAGGTACGTCATCATACTGGTTCTGCTAATTTAGAGCTAGGAGCTGACCAGGGAATGTCATCATATTGGTTATGCTAGTTTAGAGCTAGGAGCTAGGAGCTAGGAGCTAGGAGCTAGGAGCTAGGAGCTGACCAGGGTATGTAATCATACTGGTTATGCTAGTTTAGAGCTAGGAGCGGACCAAGGTACGTCATCATACTGGTTCTGCTCATTTAGAGCTAGGAGCTGGCCAGGGTATGTCATCAGGAAAAACTGGCCCCTACTTATAGACAATTGGTAGGACAAGGAGTTTCACCTGGCCAGGTCACATGTTCTAAAGGCCTAAACTACACCATATAACCAGTCTGTCTTTAGATCCAGAACAGTCCAAAACTACACCATATAACCAGTCTGTCTTTAGGTTCAGAACAGGCCTAAACTACACCATATAACCAGTCTGTCTTTAGATCCAGAACAGTCCAAAACTACACCATATAACCAGTCTGTCTTTAGGTTCAGAACAGGCCTAAACTACACCATATAACCAGTCTGTCTTTAGATCCAGAACAGTCCAAAACTACACCATATAACCAGTCTGTCTTTAGATCCAGAACAGTCCTAAACTACACCATATAACCAGTCTGTCTTTAGATCCAGAACAGTCCTAAACTACACCATAAAACCAGTCTGTCTTTAGGTTCAGAACAGGCCTAAACTACACCATATAACCAGTCTGTCTTTAGATCCAGAACAGTCACTCTCTTTACAATAAAACCAATCTCACTGCCTCTGTACTGAAGACCTATAGAACTCCTATACGCTCTGCTGATTTAAAGCTTTGCTACAACAACTGAATCAGTCATGGTCAGGTTAGGGGAAAACGGGCTTCTCAACATATGGTGGCTTGGAATTAAACCAACAGTAAATTCAGTTGATATTGAATATACCATGCTAATTCAGCGTTGTAAGTATATCATTGTGTGTGTTAGGGCTGGCTTGCTCAGGAGCTGGAAGCCAGGGAAAGCATATCTGTCTTCTTCTGGGCTTTGTCTCATATCTGTCTTCTTCTGGGCTTTGTCTCATATCTGTCTTCTGGGATTTGCCTCTTATCTGTCTTCTTCTGGGATTTGTCTCATATCTTTCTCTGGTTGTGGATACTGACATCAGTGGGTGTTTTTGTGAGAATGGGCCAACACATCTGTACATGGTCTTGATAGAACAGCATGGTTGCCCCTGGTGATTCTGGCAGCAGCCTGTAACAAGTCTCTCCCTGATCTCACGCCCTGAGATTGTCACCACTAATTGGCTCTGAAAGCTTGCAAGTGTGCATATCATTATCAGAGCAGCAAATGACCCGCCTCTTCTGTCCCGGGGCTGTGGTTAGATATTACTCAAGAAGTGTAATCTGTTTTGCAACTGATTTTGTTATGTTGAAAACAGTACTTTACAGTAACTGATAAGACAGAAATATAAGATACTGTATCTGCAATGCATTTAAAACAGTACATTTAAAAGTATTATTTCACATAGCAATATTTGAAATGTACAAAAAAGTGTTTCAGATGTAAAATAAAACAATGAAACACTGTGCCACTTTAATAACACAAACTATTTAACAAGTAAATAAATACACAACTGACATCATGGAGTTAATTTCAACTCATACTTTGGATAGAAATAAAAAGACCTAAAGAATGGTTCCTTAGAGTGATGTTCCCATCACTGTGCCAGCATATCATTGGACCTCTCTCTCCCTCTCCCTCCCTTCATCCCTCCATCTCTCTCTATCTCTCTCTATATCTGTCACCGGCTCTCTGTGTCTTCCATAACCAGAGAAAGATATGAGACAAATCCCAGAAGAAGACAGATAAGAGGCAAATCCCAGAAGAAGACAGAGATGAGGCAAAGCCCAAAAGAAGACAGATATGAGACAAAGCCCAGAAGAAGACAGATATGAGACAAAGCCCAGAAGAAGACAGAGATGAGACAAAGCCCAGAAGAAGACAGAGATGAGACAAAGCCCAGAAGAAGACAGAGATGAGAAAAAGCCCAGAAGAAGACTATTTTTATCCCCCTTTCTTCTGTTTCTTCTTCTTAAACCCCTCCCAGAAAAAAACCTTTTGGAAAAGGACCACAGGATTATACCCTGTTTGATATCATGGGTATGAATCTATTTATCCCTTGTCTGCAAGTGGTACGCTCCTCTTCTTGAGCATCAGAGCAGGTTGATTAGAAATAGAGGAGCTCACTAATCCATGCGGGGGGAGATTAGATGAGAAGAATATGTCTCAGTTACTGATGAATGAACACATAAATTATAGATGCAGACATGGGGTTATTATAAAGGGATCTGTGTGGTTACTGGATAACTTTTATTGAGGGACATATGTGATAATTTTTTGGCTTGCGTCAAGGAGATAAATGTGTTTCCAATAACCCCCCATTGATTCAGAGTGTTCTTATGTCATCCATTTGCCATGCTTCCTCCGCTTCAAAACCCCTCCAGAAACACAAAGCAAAGCCATAAAAAAATCTGATGCATCGAAACCACAAATGGAAAACCCTTACTAACTATTTCCAGGGATGAATTCATTCAGTTCTGTAACTAGGGGTAAAGAAACAAGACATTCGACAAATACAATTAACCAAAATAAATCTCATTCTTTTGACTCATTGGCGTTTATATGGTTCTTTTTCTCAGTAACCAGGTTTCCATCCAACCATTTCATGCGGATGAATTACCTGAAGCATAAAAAAAGCTAAGACAGGCCTGATGGAAACAGGAAATGGCAGTACAAATTCATAAATGTCGACAGATGACTTGTTTGTTTTTGTGTCTGTAAAATTAATTATGCGAGAAATGGTGGTGGAATACTGATATAATAACATCATATTGAATTACAAGTTTATAGGTGGAATAAATAAGTTATGATGAACTTCACATGTTGGTTAAGTGAACGGTGATCAAGCAAATTTCCAATATGCTAAATATCAAGGGTAAGCTATTATTTGAAAGCTGGTGAGATGATGATCGGTGCTTGGCTGCCAATTATCAAATAAAATCATCTTGCTCTTAACCATATCTCATCATATAACCCCCCGCCCAATTTATCAGTGAACTCTTGTCTAGAGAGCATGCGCCAAAACCAGATTGGGAAGGTTTGCTGATTATCGCAACAGCTTTTGTGACAAAACCATCGGTAGAGTTGAAAATGCGTTGGAAACTCATTCAACTTTTTAATTGGTAAATGGGAAACCAAAAGCACTTTTTATGTGCACTATGTCAACACGGACAGCCTTTTATCTGCAACAAGACAGTTTGATGGAGACACCTCTTATGGGAAAATGTGCATATTGTTGAATATTGCAAATGTTTGAATTTTTCTTTCTTTCTTTCTTTCTTTCTTTCTTTCTTTCTTTCTTTCTTTCTTTCTTTCTTTCTTTCTTTCTTTCTTTCTTTCTTTCTTTCTTTCTTTCTTTCTTTCTTTCTCCCATCTCTCCCTGTGTACAGTAGTACTGCTGCATCTGATCAGCAGATGTCCTGGTACGGTGTATGATTAAGTGTAATTGGTGGTAATCTCAGGCAATTTTTTATATCGGTGATACTTCATTTTCTATAATTCTCGCCTCTGCCTTAAGTCACCTAAGGGCTGTGTTAAGTGCTGGAGTGAGACTGCGCTTGTGCCAACGTTTAATGTGTTCAAGTCTTCCGAGATACAGTGGAATGAAAAACAGATGTGCAGATGGTTTGGGGGGAGTGGAGGAGGAGAGGAGGAGATGAGGGGAGCGCTCAGAGGTGTACTGTAGTAGGAGAGGGAGCACAGCTTGTTTGGAGGGAACGTAGTGCATTACATAGGAAAGAGCATGCCATTTGGCACGCAGACCATGTCAGGGCCCCGACTCTGAAACATCTGAACTCAAGGTACAACCAGCTGCCAAAACCACGAGACAGATGCATCTGGAAATCCAGCATGACACTTCAACCCGGAGCCACTTTGGGCTCCATAAATCATAAGATCAGCGCGTAAACGGTTAATAATGATCAGTTCATTCTTCCTCCCACCTCTTCTGTCTTTTCTCCATATATAACACATGACTGGGGTGGAGGATGCCAGGCCAGGAGGCCAGGCCAGAGGAGTTTGCTGGATGCTCTGGGTTCTAGTGGCTGTTGGCTGCTGCTGATGTTGCGTATTAAAAGTCCAAAAATGCCTTCTCCTGCTTTAAATCTCATAACTTATCTATATTTGTGTCTGCTGCATTGGCCCGGAGCTTTGCTTAGTAATGGATGTATGATTGAAAAACCTGGGGGCATAAGTAAATTAAAAATAACAAAGCTGAAAGGTAATCTCCTTTAAACAGGTGCTCGACGGAGAGAGGGAAGAGAGACGGAAGATGAAAAACTTTATTAAATTAGGAGGACAGAAATCTCTGTTTTCTTAGCAGGATTAGTAGTACCAGCAGACATTAGAATTTTCATGAGGATGAAATCAGTTTGTTATGGCAGATTTTAGCTGTGCTCAGAAAGGTATACCATATTTATTCTTTATTACTCATGAAAAACTTTGCCATAAATGTAACTCTGAGTGTGTGGCTAATATTTCAGATGTTTTCAGGAGCCAAAGCAAGTAGTAGAAAAACTCAAACAATGTAGTCTTTGTTGTCCAGTCACAGCATTCCCCTGCCTGGTGTAATGACTAGTCAAATTGAAAGATCCATTGCATTTCACCCAGAAAATGCTGGATGCCGTTTTACCCTGAAATATAAGGCTAGTTCTCCTTAGCAGTCTGCGGCCATTAGAAGTGACTTCTAGGAGAGTTCCCGGGCCAGATTGATATTACAGTGGTCAGATGAATGAATGGGTCCCCAGCATTTCAGAGGAAACAGACAGATGTTGCGTGGAGCAGACTTCCTCACAACAACGGCCCCTCTAAACAGAGCAGGGCCTTAACACAACAAACAGCTGGCACTAAACGCACCACGCCTCCAGACTCCGGCCTGCTTCCCCATCACAACCCAACGAGTTCACCGCATGGCCGGACAAGTCAAGGGGACACTGTAAATCAAAGCCCACACACTGGAGAAAACATTACATGGCAATATAAAGGCTGCGGTTTCATACACACAAAGGGAAGTACACAAACACACACCCCCATAAATGTCATATCCATCAGTGCTGCGATAAACCGGGTGGTCCGTCCTGATTAGACTCACCACCAATGACAGGGCTCTCCGGCTACCCGCCCACAGCCAATCGCTGTTCTCTGTTCTCGCCTTCTCTAGTTGTAATTACTACTTTATACTTGTGCATGTCACCACCTGGTGGTCACACCATGTCACTGGTGGTGCACAGTAGTCTCTCCACACAGGGTGTCATGTGACCTGTGTGAGAAAGACACGCTAGTGCGTAGGTGTGTGTTCAAAGTGTGGTTTCCATGTGGTTGATGCCATTCCATTTGCTCCATTCCAGTCATTATAATGAGCCAACCCAGCTCCTGGTAGTAAGGTTCTCCCTGAGCCTCTGTGCCCAGACCACTATTGACCAACCCAGCTCCTGGTAGTAAGGTTCTCCCTGAGCCTCTGTGCCCAGACCACAAACTTCAGGAAGTCGTGTTCTCTTGTCTACACCAGGGAGCAAATTCAGACAAACAACTATTCTCAAACTGAATTACTTCAGACTTTGCAGTGAATCCATACAGGATGTAAACCAGATCAGTTTTAGTCTTAGCAGCTAAGCTAAGTCAACCCAGGTCATGTCTCTACTCACAACCAGGACTCCATCTGTCTGACTGGCGTCCTGACTCTCAAGTCCTGAGGGGACGTGATGTGTGTGTTGTGTTTGTGTGTTGTGTGTGTATGTGTGTGTACTTGTTTTCCTACATTATCAGAACCTCAATGTCCTAACAATTCACCCAAATGTACAGACAAGGTAGGAAACAAATATTAATAAATAATAATAATAAGGATTTTTTCATTCCTGAATTTGTTAAAATGCTATTTAAAGCTTAAGGTTTCAGTGGAGAGTTTTGGTGTTAAAGATATGGTTAGGGTTTTTGGGGTTAGGGTTAAGGTTAAGGTTAAGGTTAGGGTTGGGTTAAGGTTAAGGTTAGGGTTAGAGGTCAGGGAAAATAGTATTTTTAATGTTCAACATTAAATGTCCTGAAAATAAGGCTGTGTGTGTGTGTGTGTGTGTGTGTGTGTGTGTGTGTGTGTGTGTGTGTGTGTGTGTGTGTGTGTGTGTGTGTGTGTGTGTGTGTGTGTGTGTGTGTGTGTTGTGTGTGTGTGTGCTGGCCTGGTGACAGATGAGTGAAACAGAGCCAAGACCAAGCCAGGCCAGGATGGTGTAAACCAGGACCAAACCTGGGATCAAATACTATTTGACATCTTTCAACTACTTTTAACGTTTTCTCTAGCCTGCCTAGATCTTCCAAATGGGCGGAGTTTGTAGTTTTGTGACTATTCTATTGGTTCAATTGTGCCAGGCAAGCTCAAGAAATTATTTCAAATAGTAATTGAACCCAGGTTTGGTCAGGACCAAGTTAAAAGCCAAACCAAAGGTCTGTCTGTTCGGGAAGGCAGCAGCAGTAAATAGTGACAGAGTGATGGAGGAGTGATTTTATTATTTATTTAACCTTTATTTAACTAAGCAAGTCAGTTAAGAACAATTTCTTATTTACGACGACAGCCTACATACAGGGTCAGCCCCTGGAGCAAATTAGGGTTAAGTGCCTTGCTCAAGGACACATCGACAGGTTTTCACTTTGTTGGCTCGGGTATTCAAACCAGCAATCTTTCGGTTACTGGCCCAACGCTCTAACCGCTAGGCTACCTGTCGCGTATGATGTAGTGATGGAGGAGTGTGTCGGGACTGACGAGTGTTAGCAGCTTCACCACACCCAGCTGCTTCATGCAAACACTATTAACATTTAACTTTTCATTTTAATTTCATTTGAGTCATAATTTTCCACTCGATTCCACGTGGACAAACATCCTGGATTTTACTGTAAAAGATGGTTTGAAATGTGCAGAGAAATCAAACAGTGTGTGTGTGTGTGTGTGTGTGTGTGTACAGGGCAGTTCTTGGGGCTCATTGAATAAAGAAAACAACCTTGCTCTAATAGGAACCAGGTCATTGGAGTGTCCTAGCTGACGTTGACAGACGTTTCCCCTGCACTTCGCTGTGCTCACCCTTTACGATGGAGCCACAGCTCATCGAGAGAAGCTCGAGTATTTGGGAGAAACGTCTGGCCTCGGCCCTAGTATGTGTTCCACTGAAGCTGAGTCATAGGGGGTGGGGAGGGGGGAGTTTTTTTGTTCTTTTTCAATTTGTTTATTTAACTTTTGCCCTTAAAAGGTCAGCGCACAGCACATGTTGACTAATACGGATGAAAAGCCTAATCAGCGTCTTTGAGCTTGTAGTTTTGTGTTTTAAATGGAAATGAAGTTAAGCAGGGCTGAGCCTCTGACAGCCAAGCCAGGTGCTGAGCAGTTAACTCCCAACTCGGCAGCAGTAAATTGAAAATGCTTTGCAGAATTTATCTGCACCATTTTCCCTAATTATGAAGAAAAAAAAACAGATTAAGAAAAAAGTATTTTATTGTTCCCGCACAGTTGGTTTTCATTTAGTATTTTGGCTAATGATTAGGTTAAGAGTATGTGGGCCATTATCGTTGTTACACAGCTCATACCTTCGTAAATTACATAGCATCACTAAGAACAAACAGAAACCTACCCCTTTAAAAAAAACATAAACCCTGACGACGTTTATCAATCACAACTACAACACCCACAATCCACCACTGCCTTTACGACACTGGCATTGACTGTCAAACCAGGCGACCAGACCTGAAGACCTAGCCTCCTGTAAGGTCACCCCCACTGTGACTACACACCTTTAATCACATTACAGAGCTGTGCCTCATGTAAACTCAAGGCAGACGGCATGTCTGACTGCCTGACTGGCCTGCCACAGATGGGAAGAAAGATAGGGTCTGAAAGTTAATCACCACCGCCTCCTTCCCCTGTCCGCATGCCTGATGCACTCTCCCTGACCTGGGACTCGCTACACCGGGGCTAGGCCGCTAATCTTTTACAAATGCTGGGAATCTCCTCGGCCAGGCCCTCTCCGAGATGGCTTAGTCAAAACAGTCCTGAACGCTCGTCGCTCCTGAACCGGCATCTGCCTTGCTACTTGAGACAGAGCTTAAATCAAACAGCGGCTAACTAACAAATACCTGCTGCTTGCTCCACAGCGTTACCCAGCCTGGCTTGTTGGGAATGATACATTGACTTTGACCGCAGTTTGTTGTTCCGTGTGGTAACATACAGACCTCCTGTGTTACAGTGTGTTCAGAGATGGTTGGAGTTGATGCCTAAGACTTAAGCGTAATTCATAGTACACAGACGCAATAGTCCGGCATCCCATTGTGACAAACAGTGCCTTCAGAGAGTATTCATTGCCCTTGACTTCTTCCAGATTTTGGTGCTAAGCATTTGTTGGCTGTTTTCCACTCTGCGGTCCAGCTCATCCCAAACCATCTCAATTTGGTTGAGGTCGGGTAATTGTGGAGGCCAGGTCATCTGATGCAGCACTCCATCACTTGCCTTCTTGGTCAAATAGCCCTTACACAGCCTGGAGGTGTGTTGGGTCATTGTCCTGTTGAAAACAAATTATAGTCCCAGTAAGCGCAAACCAGATGGGATGGCGTATCGCTGCAGAATGCTGTAGTAGCCATGCTGGTTAAGTGTGCCTTGAATTCTAAATAAATCACAGACAGTGTCACTATCAAAGCACCCCCACACTATCACACCTCCTCCTCCATGCTTCACGGTGGAAACCACACATGAGAAGATCATCCGTTCACCTACTCTGCGTCTCACAAAGACACAGCAGTTGGAACCAAAAATCTTACATTTGGACTCCAGACCAAAGGACAGATTTCCACCGGTCTAATGTCCATTGCTCGTGTTTCTTGGCCCAAGCAAGTCTCTTCTTCTTATTGGTGTCCTTTAGTAGTGGTTTCTTTGACGCAATTCAACCATCTGAACAGTTGATGTTGAGATGTGTCTGTTACTTGAACTCTGTGAAGTATTTATTTGGGCTGCAATTTCTGAGGCTTTATCCTCTGCAGCAGAGGTAATTCTGGGTCTTCCATTCCCGTGGCGGTCCTCATGAGAGCCAGTTTCATCACAGTGCTTGATGGTTTTTGCGACTGCACTTTAAGAAACCTTAAAAGTTCTTGATATTTTCCTTATTGACTGACCTTCATGTCTTAAAGTAATGATGTACTGTCGTTTCTCTTTGCTTATTTGAGCTGTTCTTGCCATAATATGGACTTGGTCTTTTACCAAATAGGGCTATCTTCTGTATACTACCCCTACAACACAACTGATTGGCTCAAACGCATTAAGAAGGAAAGAAATTCCAAAATATAACTTTCAACAAGGCACACCTGTTAATTGAAATGCATTCCAGTTGACTACCTCATGAAGCTGGTTGTGAGAATGCCAAGATTGTGCAAAGCTGTCATCAAGGCAAATGTTTGCTACTTTGAACAATCTCAAATATTTCATAGTTTTGATGTCTTCACTTTATAAAAATAAAGAAAAATCCTGGAATGAGTAGGTGTGTCCAAACTTTTGACTGGTACTGTATATATTTGATCAAATATTGAATATTGAACTTTACCACTATAGCCCATAGAAATGCATTGAATAACACATTCATACAGTAAATGGCAAAAAAGACAATAAAAAAATGAATCATAAGGTTTTGCTGTGTTTGTCTAAGAGATACAGTGTATTCGGAAAGTATTCAGACCCCTTGACTTTTTCAAAATTTGTTAAGTTACAGCCTTATTCTAAAATTGACTAAATTGTTTTTTTTTTCGCACTCATCAATCTACACACAATACCCCACAAAGACAAAGCAAAAACAGGTTTTTAGAAATGTTTGCAAATGTATTAAAATTAAAAACTGAAATATTACAGTATTACAGTATTCAGACCCTTTACTCAGTACTTTGTTGAAGCACCTTTGGCATGATTTTTTAAGGACTACCTCATCTCTGTACCTCACACATATCATTATTTGTAAGGTCCCTGAATCGAGCGGTGCCTTTCAAACATAGATTCAACCACAAAGACCAGGGAGGTTTTTCCAATGCCTCGCAAAGAAGGGCACCTATTGGTAGATGGGTAAAATAAAATTAAAAGCTGACATTGAATATCCCTTTGAGCATGGTGAAGTTATTAATTACACTTTGGATGGTGTAGCAATACACCCAGTCACTACAAAGATACAGGCATCCTTCCTAACTCAGTTGCCGGAGAGGAAGGAAACCTCTCAGGGATTTCACAAATGAGGCCAATGGTGACAGAGTTTAATGGCTGTGATAGGAGAAAACTGAGGATGGATCAACAACATTGCAGTTACTCCAAAATGCTAACCTAATTGACAGAGTGAAACGAAGGATGCCTGTATAGATTACAAATATTCCAAAACATGTATCCTGTTTGCAACAAGGCACTAAAGTAATACTGCAAATCCAATACAACACATTACTGAGTACCACTCTCCATATTTTTTTTCAAGCATAGTAGTGGCTGCGTCATATTATGGGTGTGCTTGTAATCCTTAAGGACTGAGGAGTTCTTTGGGATAAAAAATAAATGGAATGGAGCTAAGCACAGGCAAAATCCTAGAGGAAAATCTGGTTCAGTCTGCTTTCCACCAGACACTGGGAGATTAATTCACCTTCCAGCGGGACAATAACCTTAAACACAAGGCCAAATCTACACTGGAGTTAGTTACCAAGAAGACAGTGAATGTTCCTGAGTGGCTGAGTTAAAGTTTTGACTTAAATCTACTTGAAAATATATGGCAAGACCTGAATATGGTGGTCTAGCAATGATCAACAACCAATTTGACAGAGCTTGAATAATTTTGAAAAGAATAATGGGCAAATCTTTCACAATCCAGGTGTGGAAAGCTCTGAGAGACTTACCCAGAAAGAAACAGCTGTAATCTCTGCCAAAGGTGCTTCTACAAAGTATTGACTCAGGGGTGTGAATACTTATGTAAATTATATATTTTGGTATTTCATTTTCAATAAATTTGCAAACATTTCTAACAACATGTTTTCACTTTGTCATTATGGGGGTATTGTGTGTAGATAGATGAGAAAAACAATATTTTTTTTATCAATTTTGAATTCAAGCTGTAACACAACCTAATGTGGAATAAATCAAGGGGAATTAATACTTTCTGATGGCACTGTAGCTTCACGGCTCTGAGACCCCCATCCACAGTGGACATACAGCCAGAACGCGCACCTCCCCACAATTCCCAACCAAAGAATCTGTTCATTTGAATGTGTTGACAGTTGGATAAATTGTTTGAGCTGCGCTGAGAATTCGAAAAGCATGAAAACCAACTGTCTAAAACCCTGCTGTGCGTACGCGTACACGTTTTGGACTATGATAAACCCTTTAGACATTGAAGGTGCATAGTTAGATACATAGCCCTGGTTCAAGAGGATTTGTATGTTTTTGATTTTGAAACAACATGAAAGGTTTTAATTCTGAAAGAGTAAATGTGGATCTAAGCGTCATCAACACTTGAATTTAATAATACTACTCATGACAACTCTACTGCCAGCCCACAACAATGTGGCTTAGGCCTACATGTGCTTAACTAATATATATTGAATCAGTGGATTACATGGCAGCTTGCTCGACACTCGATATCGCTGAAACTCCACATGCACTGTAATCCTAAAGTCAATGAATCGCCTAATTGTCTAACAAGATTACATCATGGTGACTTCCTTTGACAAATCTACAGTATAATTGAGACAAACGTCTTATCGGAAGATATTGGTTTAGAATTAGATGATGAAAGACAGCCATTTTATCTTGTCTAAGGTTTCATTGTTGCCTCTCTCTGTCTCTTGAAGAAAGACCCTTTTGGTTTCTTAGATAAACATGGAGCTTTAAGAAATATGTTTCTCATTCCACATGATTAGAACGCTGCCAACCACACGTCTCTAAAGAGGACTTGTCTTTTCTGACTTTGTTTACATGGGGTTAGCCACATCTTCAGAATATTCAGTGTCTTAATCATCTCCATAAAGTTTAGGCTCCTCTCCAGGCACACACAGAGTAGAGGCCCACTGGGCACACAGACGTCAGTTCAACGTCTAGTTTTGATTTATATTAGTTGTCAACTAACGTGAATTCAATGTGAAATCAACAAAACATATCACCATGTCATCGGATATAAATTGGGTAAAGAAAATACAAAATTCCCTTACATTGATGACTTTTTGCAAATCCAATAAATTTTCAGCGTTGATTCACCGTCATCACATGGATTTTTTGGGTTGAAATTACGTGGAAACAACGTTTATTCAAACAGTTTTTGCCAGTGGGGAGCCGTCTTGGGAGATGGGCTATTGACGAATCCATGGACAATACTTTGAATAAAGCATAACAGTTTATACTGGAAGTTGTTGCCTCTTGCAACAATGTGTATAAAACAACACATGTCAAAATGGGCTGTTCTGGTCATGTTCACAATATAGTCTCTTCAACTGGTTTTGGCAATAATCTGATTAATTGAAAATATTTTGTTTTATTTATCTAATTAATCTGTCACATAGTGATATCTGATTACAAAGAAACAATATAGTGTATTGGTTTCCAGCTAAACTACAAGCATGTGTCTCTTTATTTGTAAATGTTTCAGAGGTTGGGGTATACTTTTTTCTGGGAACAATAAATATTTTGTGATTTTTAGAATAACAGTCATTTTCCTTTTCTCCATTTTTGCTTTTTGTTCTCCAACTAGAAACAAGCTGGGATTATAAACTAAATGAGAAATATGTTGTTAATAAGTGCATAACCCTTGCTAATCTGGCCACTGTTAAGATGCTTCTACAGGCCTCATGAGCTGTGGGGCATGAAGTGAGTCCAGTAAGAGATCAAATCAAATCAAAGTTGATTGGTTTCGTATGCAGTTTAGCAGGTGTTATAGCGGGTGCAGTGAAATGCTCACGTTACTAGCTCCTAGCAATGCAGTAAAATGTCTAACAATTAAAATGGAATGGAGAAAAAAAGACAAGAAATCAAGAACAGCGGGACGAATCATATTAACAACCCAAATAGCACTGTAGCAGTAACCAAATGCAATCTAGACTTATGTACACCGGAAAAATTTAAACAAGATCGGCTAAGAATAATATGTAAAGCAGAAGACATGGAGTAGATATGGCTGGCAGGTAGCCTAGCGGTTAAGAGCATTAGGCTAGTAACTGAAAGGTCACTGGTTTGAATCCCCGAGCCGACTAGGTGAAACATCTGCCAATGTGCCCTTGAGCAAGGCACTTAACCCTAACTGCTCATGTAAGTCACTCTGGATAAGAGCATCTGCTAAATGACTCAAATGTAGAATAAGTTATGTCAAGAATCCAGTGTATAAATATATTATGTGTAACTAATGTACATTAGTAGAAATATTATAATGAGCTATGTTGGGCATACAGTTTTTAAATACACAGTGTGAAACGGGAAGTGACCAGTGGTTCAATGTCTAAAAAACATGTGTGTGTGTGTGGGATACATGTGTTCCAAATGGCACCTATTCCCTAATGCACTACTTTTGACCAGAGCCCTAAGTAGTGCACTAGGGAATAGGGTGCCATTTGGGACACGGCCAAACAGAGAGGCAGAGCGTAAGGATATGTACACTTCTCGCTGCCAAGGTACATTCATTTAAGAGCACAAAAGGAGTTTCACCGTGAACCCAGCGTTTGATCTCCATGTTTGTGTTAGGGATGGAGAAAATGTATATTTCATATCGAATTTCTCTTTTAAGATAATTTTCAAAAATATGCGCAAGGAAACAAAAACAATACAGGTTTGAAGTCTATTTTGGAAAACAGTTCAGGGACGAAATTAATATATTTTATAGTTTGTAAAAGAGCTTCACAATGAATGCCAGGTTATGTGAAAGACTTGACACATGGTAGGGCCTCGAGCACTAAGATAATGGTTACTAATTTAAGCAGCCAGTATTGAGAAGCAGCACAGGTTTAATTAAGAAAACACATAAAAAAGTGGTAAGCAAGTTAGGTAAAAAAAAAAAGATTCTCACCAAGTCAAATGAGCTTCAATATGAGGTCCTAAACCTAGCATGAAAGTGCATTCTTGTAGCTGTGTGGGCTAATATAGTCAAAATGTTTGCCTTGGGGTAAGTTGAGCCAATGGCCATGGGCTAAGTTGAGACAATGGAAAGTTAAGCAAATTGAAGTATTTTCTTCCCTGGCGTAATGCAAGGCATTATCGATGGGATATGAGGTAACAACAGGGCCTGGCCGATGTTAAAAGGGTATAAAGTGTTTGTTAGGTGTTATGCCTGTGTTAAAATATGCTTAAAATCATTAAAAGGCCAAAAAGTGATTGGGACTTTGTTGAATTGTGTTTGGGAAATAAAGATATACATGGTTTAAAAAGGTAGTGGTAATATTTAATTCAGTATAGAAATAAAGATAGACATGGTTTTAAAAAGGTAGTGGTAATATTTAATTTTGTATAGAAATGTGTAGGCTGCTTAACTTACCCTGTTCCATGGCTCAACTTACCCCATACCCAGGGTTAGTTGTGCCAAGAAACCACTTTTTTTTGGACAAGCTATGTTATCAAAAATGTAATGTTTACATGAATTCTGATTATCGCCATGGATACACAACACCCTGAAATATACAGTATGTAGATATCTTTGTTGGAAAGAATACTATATTTCGCTTGACGGAGTGATGCTGAATGTAAAAAACGCTCAGCCTACCCCACTCTCCCCTACACTGGGACCTGACTCACAGCGTCCAGTGGTAAAGAATTCATAATAAAAGTCTTCTTATTACAGCCATTAAACAAGAGAAGAGAAAACATGGAGGGCTTTAATGCCTGGACATCCAAATGCTTACACAGTGAGAATATATTTGCTCGTAAAGTTCTTTGATGGTGGCCCTGTCTTTCCCGGCACTGTGCCGCTGTCTGTATAAATAGCCTGTATATTAACCCCCCACCGCGCAAGATTGAATGTGTTTCCGTTGGTGTCATTCGGTACCATTTCACTTTTTCATAGGCCCCACAGCGGCTCAAACCCAGAAACACCAGGGTTCCTACGTCATGCCATCATTTCTCAAGCGGTGGCCCACCATGGGTCCTTCCTGAGTTTGGCATCAGATTAGTGCTGGACACAGACTGGTGCCTCCTCCTCCTCCCTCCTCCTCTCCCCCCTCTTCCTGCTCCTCCTCCTGCTTCTCCCCCCCCCCCCCACCCCACCTCCTGCTTCTCCTCCTCCTCCCTCCTCCTCCCACCCCTCTTCCTGCTCCTCCCCCCTCCTCCTCCTCCCCCCACCTCCTGCTCCTCTTCCTGCTTCTCCTCCTCCTCCTGCCTATTGTGAGGCGCTGTTTGATGTGAGATGATATATAATGTCTGCTGGACTGTCCCTCTCAGGTTACCTGCTGGGGCCTGAGGAAGCCAGTAGTGTATGTGTGTGTGTCTATGCGTGTGTGTGTGTGTGTGTGTGTGTGTGTGTGTGTGTGTGTGTGTGTGTGTGTGTGTGTGTGTGGTGTATGTGGAGCTCAGAGCAAAGTCTTTTAGTGAGAGAGAACTCCCCCCATGATAAAAGAGGAGAATTGTATTGCTCACTTCCTTAGGTATGTGAGGTTTGAAACTCAACACAGGTTTACTCAGTGGAAAAGTGCAGGGGCGCTCTTTTTATTTATTCTATGGTGTTATTAAGTCTTCTGATATGCTTGCGCCTTTAGTGCCACTATGGAGGTCCCAGTAGAGGAGAAGCATGAAGAAAATGTGGCCATTTTTCACAGCAGGCCTCTTGTCTGCTTTCCCAAAGAAAAAATATACTGATTGGTTGGATTCACAATAGCTGATTCGTGATTGGTGTTTGACCATATCACTCAGTGTTTTATTTCCTGAATGGAGTCCGCCCATCTCGCTCATGTAGGTAGCCCTATAAAGAAGAAGCATTGTCCAGGTACTATTGTGACATTGTTACAGAGGGTGTACTGTACTGGACTGTAGGCCAACACTAGCCTCACACAACAGAGAAGTGAAAAGGAACAGGGCCGTCCGTGACTGTTCATCTGTCATTAGTCTTACATTGTGAGGTAACGTTAGGCTGGGGGATTTAGTTCCTATGTTCTCACGGATCAGTTTACTGTACACTCTGAAATCCGAGGGCATCAAAAACGGCAACATGAAACAACACAAATAATCAAATCAAAATACAAGCCTCCCCGCTCTGCCTCTGTCACAGCAACTGGTGTCTTTTTCAATAAAGAACTAACTCTTCCCCAAACAGAAACATAGGGCAAAGTCCTTCCCTAATCACCGTGACTACCGAATATGACCTGCTCATTGAGCAGTCTGTCTCAACCCTAGCCGGATACATCAAAGCCAAAGCAATTACAATGCACGCTTTGAACGTATCATATTCACGAATAATCATTCTATTTCTCCTCATGCACTAAAACAATCATAACAAAAATAGGAAGTGAAATATGATTCTGTCTCTCGTTCGCCGTGCTAACATCTGGTTTTAACCTTTTTTTAATAACGAGCATCCCCTCCAAGAATTACAGAAGGGTTATGCACAGTGTAGGTAACAAACGGATCATTTTCAAATGTTGTTCTATTTAAATGCATAGTAATTACCACCACTTAAATTCAACCTATCGTTTGGACCGCGGTCGGTCGGACCTAGCAAAGGAATTTTCCCCCTGACTCCACGTTCCTCCACGCAGTCGCCTAAACATTCGTTCCTTTCTTCCGATGCCCCTCCGAAGCCATTAAAAAATATACAATAATTGCTGCAAATTGATTACTTGTTTTACAGAAGTCCTATAAATCTTCACTCATGTCAAACGGTAATCAGTGGCAGACGGTGGAGAGAGCCTCTAGCTTAAAGAAGATCTATACGATGTGACCAGGCACGTCTGCTTCTCTCGGGGTTACTCTCATGTTTTGCGGTCGAGTTTGGCAACTGTCATTTCAGAGGAATTTCCTGCCATCTGTGTTCAATCGAATTCTCTCACAGATTTGGGCTTGCTTGTAAATATTGGGAAGCGGCTAAGGCTGTGATGACTGTAGCATTGCTCTGCGTTGCGTTGCTACAGTATCAGCCAGTTCAGTTGAGTGATGTTGGCTGAGGTTTGGGATCGGTGAACAAATCTCTGTTAAAGTGAGTTTAGAGACAAGAGCAGAACGTGCTGCTCTGAGGACCAATGATTATTATATACACTTGATGACTGATGGGGCTCTGTTTTGAAGCCAACGCGCCTACATCTTGGCACTCCGCCACCTCCGTAAATAAATATTTTGGAAGCTATAGAAATGCATTTATTAATGTCTACATTTGTTTTTGCCACGTTTATTCTATTACAGACGCCTTAATGCATACTTGTAAATTGTATTATGTGAGCTATACATTCAAATAAAAAAATGAAAAAATATGTAACAACATTTTCCTTAAAGTATATATGTTTTTAAGTTCTAATGTTGCTGTCCCCACTACAACAACAATAAAAACAAAATGCTTAAATGCATTTGTATACATTTTGAACTTGAAAAATGTAATTACATACTGCAAAATTCTATTCATTCCTATGGAGGACTGCTTCTTCCGGGGAGTGCCAATATGGCCGACCGGTGGCTTCAAAGCCTCTCATTGGCCATTACATAGCATCCGTAATCCAGGGTATATATACATCATTGCTGAAGATTCAGAGTCCAGGTATGTGATCCTCAGTTTAGCACCTCAGAGGAAAGAGAGAGAATCACTTGAAGTTGTGATTTAGTTATTTCTTTTTTTTTTTTTATCTCTCTCTTTCTCTTTCTTTTGATCTCTCTCGCTTTCACACACACAAACACACAGAGTTGAAGACAGAGAGAAGGAGAGGGAGAGAGACGCAAAAGTGACAAAGAGGAAACTATCTGTCATAGTGTGCATTTGCTTGCTGGTGTCATACTATAGTTAAGCAATAAGACCTGAGGGGGTGTGGTATATGGCCAATATACCACGGCTAAGGGCTGTTCTTACGCACAACACAACGCGAAATGCCTGGACACAGCCAGTAGCAGTGGTATATTGGCCATATAACACCAACCCCCAAGGTGCCTTATTGATATTATAAACTTTTTACAAATGTAATTAGAACAGTAAAAATAAATGTTTTGTCATACACGTGGTATACGGTCTCATATACCACAGCTTTCAGCCAATCAGCATTAAGGTTTATAAGAATGTTTGGAAGCAACTCTACTACTCGTGAATTTTACAGTGCTTCACAATGTCACATGGGATCTGCTGTACAAGCGAAGGAAAACATTATGAAAACATTATTAGAAACAACCCCTGTTCGACAAAATCTATTTTCAGAAAATGTTTTCAGTTTGCAACCGATCAGTATTATTATATCAGTACGGTAATTGTGACAAATAGATCTACATGTACAACCATGTTTGACAACTGGATACGATTTCCACTGAGTTTCACAGGGAATACAGCAGTGCTTCGGTTTTAACAGAGAGAGACTGAGGCCTATGGTTCCAGAGGAAAGCTCAGGCTTGTTTATTTTTCACTGCAGATGTACAGTATATACAGTGGTTATTTTCAGGAGCGATGGGAGAAGGGCACAAACACACCAGAAACTGAAATACAGAGACACACACACACACACACACACACACACACACACACACACACACACACACACACACACACACACACACACACACACACACACACACACACACACACCAGAATGCACACACACTGAAATACAGACACACACACACACACACACACACACACACACACACACACACACACACACACACACACACACCAGAATGCACACACACTGAAATACAGACACACACACACACACACACACACACACACACACACACACACACACACACACACACACACACACACACACACACACACACACACACACACACACACACACAAACACACACACACACACACACACACACCAGAATGCACACACACTGAAATACAGACACACACACACACACACACACACACACACACACACACACACACACACACACACACACACACACCAGAATGCACACACAATGACATACAGAGACACAGACACAGACACACACACAAACAAACAAACACACACCATAATGCACACACACTGAAATACAGAGACACAGACACACACAAGGCAATATAAGGCTGTGGTTGACACACACACATACACACACACACAAACTAGTCCAGATTTACATACACGCATCACTCTGGTCACATTCAGTGTTCATGTACCTGTCCGTCTCATGTTCCTACTACAGCTCTGCTCTGTACACACGTTAAACTCAGCTCACTCCTGTAACTGCCAACAGTATAACCCCCTTAGACACATTAAACCCAGCTCACTCCTGTAACTGCCAACAGTATAACCCCCTTAGACACATTAAACCCAGCTCACTCCTGTAACTACCAACAGTATAACCCCCTTAGACACATTAAACCTAGCTCACTCCTGTAACTGCCAACAGTATAACCCCCTTAGACACATTAAACCCAGCTCACTCCTGTAACTACCAACAGTATAACCCCCTTAGACACATTAAACCTAGCTCACTCCTGTAACTGCCAACAGTATAACCCCCTTAGACACATTAAACCCAGCTCACTCCTGTAACTACCAATAGTATAACCCCCTTAGACACATTAAACCCAGCTCACTCCTGTAACTACCAACAGTATAACCCCCTTAGACACGTTAAACCCAGCTCACTCCTGTAACTACCAACAATATAACCCCCTTAGACACATTAAACCCAGCTCACTCCTGTAACTACCAACAGTATAACCCCCTTAGACACATTAAACCCAGCTCACTCCTGTAACTACCAACAGTATAACCCCCTTAGACACGTTAAACCCAGCTCACTCCTGTAACTACCAACAGTATAACCCCCTTAGACACATTAAACCTAGCTCACCCCTGTAACTACCAACAGTATAACCCCCTTATACACATTAAACCCAGCTCACTCCTGTAACTACCAACAATACAACCCCCTTAGACACATTAAACCCAGCTCACTCCTGTAACTACCAACAGTATAACCCCCTTAGACACATTAAACCCAGCTCACTCCTGTAACTACCAACAGTATAACCCCCTTAGAGATCCTAAGTGTCTAACATGATGTTTGCATTAGGTAGAAAAAAAGGGTTCCAAAAAGGGTTCTTCACCCCATAGGATAACCTTTTTTGGTTCCAGGTAGAACCCTTTTTGGTTCCAGGTAGGACCCTTTTGGGTTACATGTAGAACCCTTGGTGGAAAGGGTTGGTGGAAACCTGGAACCAAAAAGGTTTCTTCAAAGGGTTCTCCTATGGGGACAGCCAAATAATCCTTTTAGGTTGTAGATAGCGCCTTTCTTTCTAAACGTTTAAACGGACTGTTGAGCCTTGGGGGAAACTTTTACCATGTAAATGAGGAGGTGATGCAAACCCAGCACAGGATTACTCAGGGTGACGCAACTCCACCCAACACACATGTACCAAGACACTACGACATCATCATGGATTCCAATGAGGTTTATTATATGAGGTTTATTTTCAATATCAATCACAGAAGTTGAATGATATAGCAGCTTTTATCTTACTCATCCCTTATAAAACACTTTCCATTGGCCGGGAAGATTGGCCTGTGTGATAGAAATTGATGACATAGAAATGCACCATCAGGTCAGCCCTAGAGCCCTCCTTTACTAAGACAGAGTAAGTAGAGTGAGCCAAACAGATGAGTGATGCGATGCCTCTCCTGTTCCAGTGGAAACTTCTGGAATGAGAACGCAGCTCATCTGTGAGATGTGGTTTCCAACTCCAGAGGGTGAGATCAGGCACACAACTCTGGGAGAACAGTCGGCAACATTGGTGTAAAACCAAAAAATCCTATGTCATGATCTCACATTCCTCTAATTCTCCAGCCCTGTTTAACACCCAAGTGAGTTTATTCAGAAGCCCACAGAGCACTAACATATCAACAACATCTGACAGACATCAGAATCAGATCACTTGCCCTGTTCTGGGAGCTGTATGTCGGCAGAATGCAGACCAACAACAAATATTGAAAATAAGAGGAAACTATACAGGAGAGAATCCAGAGAGAATCTCTAAGGGTCCGTCCAAAACAGCATCCCATTTCTTATAGTGTACAATAATAGGGAATAGGGTGCCATTTGGGACGAAGCCAATCTCTTCCTCTGGGTTCCAGACAATTGGGAGAGTGAAGACAATCTACAGCATTAAGGCAGAAGAAGAGACAGAATCCCATCGTGGGAAAGTGCATGTCCTTATCAAGTTGTGGCATCTCTCCCCTACTTCAATATTAACCCTCCTGTTCGGAGTCTCATTTCAAATCTAATTGAAGTCTGTCTAAATAACCCAGAGCCTACCAGAAGATCACAGTATTGGCATGGAGCCCCCAAACTTTATTAACATCTCAGGCTGTGTCCCAAATGGCATGCTATTCCCTTTATAGTGCGTTAGTTTTGACCAGGGCCCATAGCACACTTTATATGGAATATGGTGCCATTTGGGACGCAGCCCCAGTGTTCATCTGGGCGGGCTCCCAGTTGTCTCCCGGTCCCAGTTCAACACTACTGGAGGATTAACCTGGACAGGGCCTGCAGTCACCCCACTTCCCAGTTATTGTCCACTTCCCAGTTATTCTCCACTTCCCAGTTATAACCCACTTCCCAGTTATACTCTACTTCCCAGTTATACTACACTTCCCAGTTATACTCCACTTCCCAGTTATTCTCCACTTCCCAGTTATTCTCCACTTCCCAGTTATTCTCCACTTCCCAGTTATTCTCCACTTCCCAGTTATACTCCACTTCCCAGTTATACTCCACTTCCAAGTTATACCCCACTTCCCAGTTATACTCCACTTCCCAGTTATACTCCACTTTTATACAGTTATACTGTATCCATCCGATAGTATTTTACATATCTGAAGTTTTGCCATTGGACTCAATTTGAGTAAAACTGGTGGAAGTCAAACAATAAAATTGTGCAAGATTGCATTTGGATTCATTAAATAAATTAACCTGTCTTCACTGCAAGAAGCGAACAGAAACACGTTACTTCAAACATGCTTGGAGCAGAATGTTTTTTTTTTCCGTTTTTCCTCTGAGACCTGTAACCCATTTTGATTGAATAGGGCCTGTTGTCTTTACCAAGCAGCATCATTGGTTGGATTGACACTTTGGCACAGACAACATTGTAGCCTTGGTGTGGTCCCAAACAACTTGTCAAAGTGAACTACACTGTTCTTAAACTGGAGAGAGTAACAAAGTAATCCAAAACCTTTACCCCAAACACATGTTGACAGGCGGGCAAAACAGAGGTTCAAACGTCATCCTCACATTACCGTAAAGGAGGAAAAAAATATACTGTGTTCAGTAAGAATTAAAGCTACATGTCTTATTCTATGAGAGTAAGACGCTGTCATTCGTTACGTGTTCAGCTGTTTTTAAATAAAGGATATAAACATACAGTAACTACTAAGCCAAAAGTAGTAAGGTAAAGTAATAAAGCATATTTTTCTCTGGTTCAGGATGGATGAAGGCCCACATCATTCACAAGCATTGCAAAACAAACTAAATTCAGTGCTTGCTCATGTGCGGTTATTAGTTTTTAGTCCAGGCAGGGAAAAGCTTAGGAGTGTCAGTTAATGTTGCAGGAGGGCTGGATTGGATTGCCCAGGACTAGAGAATAACTAATTACTTCGGAACGCTGGGCTTTTATTAAAGAGCATTAATCAAATATATAAACTGCACTATTAGACGTTCTAATGTCTTTCATAGTCCTCTGGGGCCGGGCCAACCAATTGCGTTGTCGCTCAGTGGGCACTGCCCCGTGGCAGCTTCCTGGCACAGACGCACAGACGAACAACAGAGAGGATAAAACTCAGCCTTTTGGCTGATTTCTCCCCTTCGCTAATGAAGGCATAAAACAGCTCTGCGACCATCGTTTGCCCGTTTAGTTTTTAACCACTCAGATGAAGCCTGAATGGCTTGGTGATTAGTCGGTGACATGCCCAGCCTTGTAAAAACTAGGGCCGTTGGTTTCAGACACTAACCACAAGAGAGTCTGTACTGTTAATGTACTGTACATTGGAACGGAGATTGAGTTCAGTTTTGCTGCTGTATGCCCTTTCCTCACTTGTTTTTGGCAATAGGATTGGTTTCAAAGGCTACAGTACATACTTCTGCTTGCTGTAAAACTTTCTCATTCAGTACGAGTAACTACTGGTAAAGCTTAGGCTCTATAGAGGCTAATTCTGGAGCAAAAGAGCAGCACCAGCTAACTACTGGTAAAGCTTAGGCTCTATAGAGGCTAATTCTGGAGCACAAGAGCAGCACCAGCTGGTTACAAAGCCACATGTTCAATAGTAGAGACCGAGGCTGACCACCAACTAAGAGCAGTACTCTTCAGGCTCTATCTGACTTGTCCCAGGGAGGAGGGTCGAAGGTCAAGTGAAACAAGGCCCTGAAGGCCACATCTCTGTCCCACAATGCCGTGCAGCAGGATGTCAGCCTTTGACCTATCCATCCATCCTTTGTGGGCCTCTGATAGCTAGCGCAGCCCAGGGCAGCACAGCGGCGGACAGCCATCTAACTGCCCAGCGGATTTTTCTTTGATGAAACAAGACAGCGGCGAGCCAAGAACAGCAAGTGCCACAGCCATGATGTAAATCAAAAAGCCACCCGTGAGCTAAGTCATACACAGCGAGATCGGGGAGACACAGTCGCTGCCGTCTGAAAATGCATGAGTAATGCAGGCTTTATGGATGTGTAGTTAGCTGTGGCATGAGAGGAGAGAGAAAGAGAGAGAGGGGTGAGGGAGAGAGAGAGGAGGAGAAGAAGAGAGGGAGAGAGAGATGGAGAGGCAGCAAGAGAGAGAGAGAGAGAGAGAGAGAGAGAGAGAGAGAGAGAGAGAGAGAGAGAGAGAGAGAGAGACCCAACCAAATCATGAGAAAACCAAAAGATCATTACTTGACACAGAATACCTGACCACTGTGACTGACCTAAAATTAAGGAAATCTTTGATTGTGTACAGACTCAGTGAGCATAGCCTTGCTATTGAGAAAGGTCACAGTAGACAGACCTGGCTCTCAAGAGAAGACAAGCTATGTGCACACTGCCCACAAAATGAGGTGGAAACTGAGCTGCACTTCCTAACTTCCTTCCAATTGTATTACCATATTAGAGACATATATTTCCCTAAAATTACATAGACCCACAAAGAATTCAAAAATAAATCCAATTTTGATAAACTCCCATATCTAGTGGGTGAAATACGACAGTGTACAATCACAGCAGCAATATTTGTGACCTGTTGCCACAAGGGCAACCAGTGAAGAACAAACACAATTGTAAATATAACCTATATTTATGCTTATTTATTTTCCTTTTTGTACTTTAACTATTTACACATCATTACAACACTGTCTATAGACATAATATGACACTTTTGGAACTTCTGTGAGTGTAACGTTGTTTATTATTCCACTTGCTTTGGCAATGTAAACATATGTTTCCCATGCCAATAAAGCCCTTAAATTGAAAATTAATTGAATTGAATTTAGATGGAGAGAGAGAGAGAGAGATAGAGGCAGAGAGAGAGAGAGAGAGAGAGAGAGAGAGAGAGAGAGAGAATCACTTTTTCATCTCAGCTAGGAGTCATCGAAGAAGTTCAGGCAAAACAATCAGATCCATTTCACATACAGGAGGAATTGAATCTGCCATATCAAGAAAAAAAGGAGGAAAGTGTGTGTAAAAAGGTTCATGCTAAAAATACCTTTCATAATGACATATCTGAGCCAATGCTGTTTTTCCTCGATTAAACCGAGGTCCAAAGAATATTTCCTCTGGTATTCCAGAGATATCTCGACACTCATTCAAACCAGATCATATTTTTGCAGAATGACTGTTAGGGTTACATTGGCAGAGTGCTCTGGCTCTGGAAAGTCAGGATGCCTTTGGTTAGTGTGACATGCCAGAGTCATACCACACTAATGGAATAAAAATGAAAACATTTCAACTTTGAGGAGAGGATTCACCAAAAGACAACACGTACTGTATTAGTTCACTCACAGAACAAAGACAAAACTTTGGTGTGAGAACTGCTGCTATTGGAAAATAAAAAGTGTTTCACTACATCTTCATTTAGAAGTTATCTCTCTCTCAATTCAATTCAGTTCAAAGGGGTTTTATTGGCATCGGAAACATATGTTTACATTGCCAAAGCAAAATTTAAATAAGTACTGTTGTACTGTTAGCTGTGTCTGTCTGTCTGTCTGTCTGTCTGTCTGTCTGTCTGTCGCTATATCTCTCCATCTCTCTCTCTCTCTCTCTATATATATATATATATTTCTCTCTCTCTCTCTCTGGTGACTAAGGAAGTGCTCTCATTCCACCAGTGAACATTCCCGGCTCTCCTTTTCTCAAGTCAGTCTGAGGTTTTTACTGGAATACCGCAACAAAGCCATCATCAACTCCGGCTTCATGAATCAAGGGAACATGCTGCAAACATTATACTCCTACGTCCAACGTCCGACCCAGCACCATCACGTTTACCCATGCCTCACTCCTGAGGTCATGCAAGTCACACACAGGGAGAGACTTGGGCTGAAGCTAGGAATCCTGGGAGAAGGAGTCAGCAGTGTCTGTGTCTGTGTCTGTGTCTGTGTTTGTGTCTGTGTCTTCATGTCTAAAGCAGAAGCAGCATTCACAACAGAACTTGGGACTATGGGCCTTGGTCAAAAGAAGTGCACTGTACAGGGAAACCTTGGTGTTTGTCTGTGCAGGCATCTTACATTAGAGCCAATCACAGAGGAGAGGAATACACAGATGGTGTAGAACAGCAACACTGTTCATCACTGTTCTATGATACAGTAGCAACCAAAAGTCTCTCCCATAAACACTCAAATTATTACTCCTCGTTCGAAGGGACACAAACGTCTGCTAAGAAAAACACAGGAAACTAAGTCAGTTATGGGGAATTCAACATGGGTGCCAATGCCACTTCATGCAGAGTGGTGGAGTGACCAAACATTGTGTGTGTGTGTGCGTGCGTGCGTGCGTGTGTGTGTGTGTGTGTGTGTGTGTGTGTGTGTGTGTGTGTGTGTGTGTGTGTGTGTGTGTGTGTGTGTGTGTGTGTGTGTGTGTGTGTGTGTGTGTGTGTGTGTGTGTGTGTGTGTGTGTGAAATGTTATAGCTGCCGCGCAGCTATATTACTCATCTTTTCACGAGCTGAATCAACAGACAGACTGGTGCATTTATCTGAGAAAGCGTGGGACTCCAGCACTCTGCCCTAATTCAAACATTTTCCTCAAATAAGCTCATAGATTGCATCCCAAATGGCACCCTATTTCCTATGAAGTGCACTACTTTTGACCAGAGTCCATGAGGGTGCCATTTGGAACAAAGCCATAGAATCTCCAGCAACATTGGCCTGGCCAGGAGAAACTTCACTAAAGTATCAAATGAGGTAAAAAATACAAGCTTACATTATATTAATTTAAACAGTATATTGAGAAGGATATTTTTCTATGTTGCAAGATAAGTATTGTCTTTGCTGGTGGGGACTGATATTTACAGTGCAGTAGCCCCAATGTAGTTTACACTACAACTGCTGTTTCCTTCATGAAAAGCAATGCCACCAACTGAGCACACCTAATGCAATGACCGGGGTTCGTCCCAAATGGCACTCTATCCCTTAGATAGTGCGCTTCTTTTGACCAGGGCCCATGGGATGTAATTTGGGACTCGCTTTAAGGTTCCATAGACCAACAAAAATCTAAATATCATGCAAATCTTGTGGCTTTTCTTCCCCTGAGATTTTAAGATTTTATTTTCAATTTGAACATTTAACATTACCATCACTATTTGATTGAAATACATTTTCAAAAAGTTTAATACAGAAGACATCGTACTAAGGTTGGAGTTTATTTTTTTTAAGATTACATATCTCATTTCACTTCAAACATACTTTCTTCTGGCATGAAAACACACTTTTCTTAGGAATGTCCCCAAACCCGGTTAGTGGTTTTCATGAGATAATCAGTCTAAGACATATTTATTATCATCTCCGGCTGGGTTGTTCCATTTTCTTAGTGGAGAGGAAGGAGCCACTATTGATTCAAACCCAGTTCAGGTCTGGCTCTATCACACTAACACTCACTCTTGGTCTTCCCTCGAGTGCCCATATGGATCTTTCCTGATGTGTGATCCTCTATTGAACACACCAATCTCAGGCATCTTAGGGTCTCTGACTAAATCCCCATTAAGTGACAGTTTGGTTACATCTGACTCTGAGGCATTTAAGACATGGACATATTTTTAGGTATCAATTGGCTTGCAATGTTGCCTCTACAAACACTTTGTTGAGGGAAATCCTTTGTCTGGAAAGAAATCTATAGAAATCAACTCACATTTGTCAGTTAATTTATTCTTCATATCTATCTATACGTTTAATATATTGGATAAAAGACTGATACAGAACGGGTTCACTTTCTCTGAATACATGTTTGATAAATGTATGCTTTTTACTCTAAAACCATTGTCTCACTTCCCCGCAGAGAGAAGCTCTATGGCATGAATCTAAAATAATGGTCCAACATTCCACGTGAGACCCTATAGTCTCGTCCAGAGAGAGAGAGGGGTATGAAGTAAGATCAGGCTGAACTGAAGCATGATACTAAAGCCTGATAAACCCAATAGATCATTTACATGTACTGTCTATATAAAACACACCACAACCTGAGCATAACGGTTAGTGCTGAGGTCCTACCCTAAGGAAAAGGCTCAACAACACTGAAAGCTATTCTGAAAAACTATTTAAACATTAACAATCTATGCAAAACAGCCTTTCGTTTTTTACACGCCAAATACATTAGATCACCTAGTAGCTTTTGGTAATTTCAGAGCATTGGTGGGAGACCTGTTCACGGAGGAGTGTACATGTTTTTTTGTAATGGACTTCTGATGTCTTGGTCAAATATTCTTTATTGAACACACACAAGGATGGTGTATGGGTATTTTGTAGAAAAGACAAGTATGCAATTCTTATCTATACATAAAAGAGCAGACAGACACAAAAATACCCAGAGTTCTAGTGACTTCTGATGTCTTGATGGGTTGGGGAAACTGTTGCAGAAACTGGGGAAACTGTTTGATTGAAATTATTACTTTTTATTTATTACATTTCTTATTTAATATGTGTCTTTTTGTATTCTGCAGGGCTCAATATGACTCTTGAAATAAAGGTTCAATAAAAATGTATTGTTTATACCAGTGCTGTACAGTAGGATCAGTGTGTTTTGAATGGTGGCGCACATGCATGTCCACAGTAACACTATCGTGATCCTGCAAAAAAAAAATACATGCCATACAACTAACATTACTCAATGTTACCCACTAAACTAAGGCTACTATCCCACTACTATTGATAATACCATCACTACTTCTACTACTACGCTAGCCTTCTACTACTACGCTAGCCTTCTGCTACTACGCTAGCTTTCTGCTACTACGCTAGCCTTCTACTACTAGGTAGGAAACAACACCTCCTCTTTGCTGATCCTCAACACTGGGGCCCCACAAGGGTGCGTGCTCAGCCCCCTGTTCACCCATGACTGCGTGGCCAAGCACGCCTCCAACTCAATCATCAAGTTTGTGGACGTCACAACAGTGGTAGGCTTGATTACCAACAATGACGAGACAGCCTACAGGGAGGAGGTGAGGGCTCTGGGAGTGTGGTGCCAGGAAAATAACCTCTAACTCAATGTCAACAAAACTAAGGGGATGATCGTGGACTTCAGGAAACAGCAGAGGGAGCACCCACTTATTCACATCGATTGGGACCGCAGTGGAGAAGGTGGAAAGCTTCAAGTTCCTCGGCATACACTGACAAACTGAAATGGTCCACCCACACAGACAGTGTGGTGAAGAAGGCACAACAGCGCCTCTTCAACGATAAGGAGGCTAAAGAAATGTGGCACACCTAAAACCCTCACAAACCTTTACAGATGCACAATTGAGAGCAGCCTGTCGGGCTGTATTACCACCTGGTACGGCAACCGCACCGCCCACAACCGCAAAGCTCTCCGGAGGGTGGTGCGGTCTGCCCAACGCATTACTGGGGTAAAACTTATCGCCCTCCTGGACACCTACAGCACCAATGCCATAGGAAGGCCAAAAAGATCATCAAAGACATCAACCCCCCGAGCCACTGCCTGTTCACCCCGCTATCATCCAGAAGGCGAGGTCAGTACAGGTGCATTAATGCTGGGGCCGAGAGACTGAAAAACAGCTTCTATCTCAAGGCCATCAGACTGCTAAACAGCGACCACTAGTGGCTGCCTATAGACATAGATTAGAAATTACTGGCCACTTTTAGAAATGGAACACTAGCCACTTTAATAATGTTTCCGTATCTTGCATTACTCATCTCATATGCATAAAACTGCACTCTACACTATTCTACGGTATCTTAGCCACTTTATTGTGTATTCTATACTACGCCACAGTATCTTAGTCCAATGCCGCTCTGACATATATTTATATATTCTTAATCCATTCCTTACTTAGATGTATGTATATTTGGGTATATGTTGTGAAACTGTTAGATATTACTTGTTAGATATTACTGCACTGTCGGAGCTAGAAGCACAAGCTACCCTTTCTAGTTTGAGTATACAGTACAATCTATAAAGAGCATTAATTTGTGGGCATGTTTACCTTTCATAAATACCTCTAAATGCACAACATTAAATAATCCTATGAATTACTTTCAGGAAAATAAGAAAAGGACTATAAATGTATCTCCTGAATATTCATCTGCACGGACCATAGTCATGGCATTACCACATTCACAATAAAAAAGCCAATTCAAAAGCATTGTAAAGACAATGCCATGATTCATGTTGGTCTGGGACGATGGAGAGGGCGCACTGGTGCTCAGCTCAGAAGAGTCGGTCCTCCTCATAAACACTGAGACACATTCAGAGACATATGGTTTGCGTTTGGCCAGGAAAAACAATTATCAAATCCTTTGAGCCTCTTTTTGTTAAAGGATGATTGCTAATATAAAAGTGGGTTTTGTATCATCATAAATTAGGACGAGCAAGTAATTACCTCCACCCTCTTCCTCTCTCTCTCTCTCTTCTGCATAACAACACACTATAATCTCTTCTCAACAGGATGTAAAGTAGCCGAGGCTGTCACAAAGTCATGAAGTAGAACAGGCTTTTTCTCCACATAGTCCAGGTTTGTATACAATGGTGTATATCTATATCTATATGTATATCTATATCTATACACACTATCGTTCAAAAGTTTGGGTTCACTTAGAAATGTCCTTGTTTTTTAAAGAAAAGCACAACAAAAATCCGTTAAAATAACATCAAATAGATCAGAAATACAGTATAGACATTGTTAATGTTGTAAATGACTATTGTAGCTGTGAACAGCTGATTTTTAATGGAATATCTACATAGGCGTACAGAGGCCAATTATTTAGCAACCATCACTCCTGTGTTCCATTGGCACGTTGTGTTAGCTAATCCAAGTTTATCATTTTAAAAGGCTAATTGATCATTAGAAAACCCTTTTGCAATTATGTTCACACAGCTGAAAACTGTTGTGCTGATTAAAGAAGCAATAAAACTGGCCTTATTTAGACTATTGAGTATCTGGAGCATCAGCATTTGTGGGTTCGATTACAGGCTCAAAATGGCCAGAAGCAAAGAACTTTCTTCTGAAAATCATGTCTATTCTTGTTCTGAGAAATGAAGGCTATTCCATGCAAGAAATTGCCAAGAAACTGAAGATCTCGTACAACGATGTGTACTACTCCCTTCACCGAACAGCGCAAACTGGCTCTAACCAGAATAGAAAGAGGAGTGGGAGGCCCCGGTGCACAACTGAGTAAGAGGACAAGTACATTAGAGTGTCTAGTTTGAGAAACAGACGCATCACAAGTCCTCAACTGGCAGCTTCATTAAATAGTACCCGCAAAACACCAGTCTCAACGTCAACAGTGAAGAGGCGACTCTGGGATGCTATCCTTCTAGGCAGAGTTGCAATGAAAAAGCCATATCTTCCTCTCTCCAGTGTCTGTGTTCTTTTGCCCATCTTAATCTTTTCTTTTTATTGGCCAGTCTGAGATATGGCTTTTTCTTTCTATATATATACAGTACCAGTCAAAGGGTTTATCTTTATTTTTACGATTTTCTACATTGTAGAATAACAGTGAAGACATCAACACTATGAAATAACACATATGGAATCATGTAGTAACCAAAAAAGTGTTAAACAAATGAAAACATATTTTATATTTGGATTCTTCAAATAGCCACCCTTTGCCTTGATGACAGATTTGCACACTCTTGGCATTCTCTCAACCAGCTTCATGAGGTAATCACCTGGAATGCATTTCAATTAACAGGTGTGCCTTGTTAAAAGTTATTTGTGGAATTTCAAATAAGCAAAGAGAAACGACAGTCCGTCATTACTTTAAGACTTGAAGGTCAGTCAATACGGAAAACTTCAAGAACTTTGAAAGTTTCTTCAAGTGCAGTCGCAAAAACCATCAAGCGCTATGATGAAACTGGCTCTCATGAGGACCGTCACAGGAATGGAAGACCCAAAGTTACCTCTGCTGCAGAGGATAAGTTCATTAGAGTTACCAGCTTCAGAAATTGCAGCCCAAATAAATACTTCACAGAGTTCAAGTAACAGAAACATCTCAACATCAGCTGTTCAGAGGAGACTGTGTGAATCAGGCCTTCATGGTTGAATCGTTGCAAAGAAACCACTACTAAAGGACACCAATAAGAAGAAGAGACTTGCTTGGGACAAGAAACACGAGCAATGGACATTAGACCGATGGACATTTGTAATTTGGTCTGATGAATCCAAATTGGAGATTTCTGGTTCCAACCGCCATGTCTTTGTGAGATGCGGTGTGGGTGAACGGATGATCTCTGCATGTGTATTTCCCAACGTAAAGCATGGAGGAGGAGGTGTTATGGTTTGGGGGTGTTTTGATGGTGACACTGTCTGTGATGTATTTAGTATTCAAGGCACACTTAACCAGCATGGCTACTACAGCATTCTACAGCGATACGCCATCCCATCTGGTTTGGGCTTAGTGGGACTATATTTGTTTTTCAACCGGACAATGACCCAACACACCTCCAGGCTGTGTAAGGGCTATTTTACCAAGAAGGCAAGTGATGGAGTGCTGCATCAGATGACCGGGCCTTAAGTGTGCCTTGAATCCTAAATAAATAATTGACAGTGTCACCATCAAAACACCCCCACACCATCACACCTCCTCCTCCGTGCTTCATGGTGGGAACCACACAAGTGGAGATCATCCGTTCATCTACTCTGCATCTCACAAAGATACACAGTTGGAACCAAAAATCTCAAATTTGGTCTCATCAGCTGGTTGAGAGAATGCTACATTGACTACATTGAAGAATCTCATATATAAAATATATTTTGATTTGTTTAACACATTTTTGGTTACTAAATGATTCCATATGTGTTCTTTCATAGTTTTGATGTCATCACTATTTTTCTACAATGTAGAAAATAGTAAAATTAAAGACAAAAACCCTGGAATGAGTAGGTCAAACAAAACAACAGAATTTGAAAAATTCTATAATTTTCAATAATGGAAAGGCCTTCTTCAACACATGATAGACAGTACAAATAATGCTATATGTGTGGTGTAGCTCTGAGGAAGACAGTATGCATGTGTAACTGAAGGGTATCAGACCGTGTACACAACTCACCATCATCATATTAGCCGACTGAGCTAAACCTTAGGCATTAGATATAGGAGCTATGACAAGTATTGAGGTCACAGACAAGGTTACTTGTTGCTACAGTACATACCACCCTCCACTATATGAAGCACTATTGCTTTCATACCTGTAGCCAACACACAAGAAAATATAGAAGGAAATGTATGGTCCTCTATAAACCTGTGAGGAGGTTACAATTGAGATGATAGAAAAGCCTCGAGGAATGTTTATTTTCAATAATGCTGATGTTGAAATTAAACTACCACATGGGGTTGAGGTAATTTACCTAACAAAGGACATTTACTCTTAAAATCAATTTCTTAAAACATTTACTCATTCATTTACTCTTAAATTGTATTTATAAAAAATAAACTTGTGCTAATAGGCTACATAAATAATTTACAAATATAATGTTTCTAATAAAGTTGGTTTATCCAATTATGTGAACTATAACAGCTTAATAAATGCTATCCACTCACTCATAAACTCCACATATGTCCTCATCTGTCCTCCTCAATCGGTCCTTATACAGAACTTGTCACTTGCTCTAAAGTGAGTGCAGTCCCATCTGTTGATGATCCATAGAACGGAAGTCAAAGTGCTCTGTTCTCTGGCTATTACTCCACATGTATTACTTTAATAACTTCTCATGGCTGCCACTGTGTCACTGAGATTACTTTCATTGTGATGCTCTTTATTAAGACCAGGTCTGTACATCAGTGACCTCTGCACTTAATTAACAAGGGTGTTATCAACAGTAGAATCCACAACTACAAACACGAATCTGTCAACAAAATATACAGTACATCTGGATCAAATAGGAAGATGACAGGACTCTTAAGGATGCCATATGTAGCCAACTAACTTAGATAGAAACTGGCACCGTTTCACAGGGATGGATATGTGGCTTAATTGAAAATATTACCAGAGCACTGGAAGGAATGACAATAATTGGATCTAATTGATAAACATCTAAAAGTAGTTTCCCTGTTATCATAGAAAATAGCTAATTATGTTAGTAATTGTGTAACTGCTTTCCCCAATATTGGTATGATAGGTTTAGATTTGGAAGGCATATGAAAGCATGTTTAAAGCACAGAACTGTTTCTTTAAACTTCTAGATATTATTAAAATGCATTTTGTGATACAGAGCAGCGTCAATGAGCGCGTTAAGTCATAGGTTTAGCTTTACCTTGTTCCGGGGAGAAAGAGAAGCACCCGCGGGTAGCTTTGGCTGTCAGATGGCCTTTCTCTTGAGAGCCATAGCGCTCCTCTGGCGTGGCAAGCCGCTTCGGACTCGGACAGTGACTGGGGTTGTGATGTTGGCTCCGGCAGGTCTGGGTTCCAAAACCATCGTTCCCGATGCGTCTGGTGCAGAAGTCCGACTTACTGCTGTACATGGAGAGAGTCAGCCCCGAAAAGTCTGAAAACGCTGGGGTTTGACGGTGACTCACCATTCCGAACAGTGCTGAGGATTTCTGCATTGGAATTTCAGTGTTCCCGGTTTGCATTCTCTGTGTTCACATTTACCTGTGTTCGGGAGAGAAAAGCACATATGCCCTTTAAAAGATTTGAGACACATCAAACCATCTCCTGAACTTGAACAGATTTTTTTTACGCACGTTCTTCCGAATTGCCAAATAACATGGAATATTTAGTGATGGTAAATACAAAATATGCAAGAAGCGAGGGATCTTCATTCTCTTGATGACACCTACCTTATAAAACTAATGAGCGGTCAAAAGGAAGAATACGTAGGCCCCTATGGTCGGACTCGGTGTACGTCAGCATCTTCGGTCAAATGCGGAGAAAAGCGTGTCTTAACCAACCGCATCCTCTCTGCTTCCAAAGTAAAATTTTGACTTTTCTAAGTATCAATTCTCAACATCTTCCCGTTGACTGACATCTGATGCATCCACTGAGTCGGCAGTATCCGAGTCAATGCGTCTCTGTTCGCACCAATGCAGGCATGACTGTCCGGGGTCCAAGGGTAGGTAGGATATGAAGATATCGATAATTCACTGAGAACCATATGCCTTTAGGGCAGTACTACAGGCATTTTTATAGCGCAAACTTCAGTTAGGAATCGATTATGTATTTAACATGATCAGATAACAAAAAAATGAAACAATTTAATATTAGGCCCATGCGTATTGTTCGTTATATAGACATAGGCCTACATTAAATGCAATTGTAATTTAGGCTACCTCTGGTTTAATTACATTATTTTCAAGCAAACCATAAAAAGGAAATATAACAAGCGTCGATTATTTCATAAAGATGAATAAAAACATAGCCTGTGTGAACAAAGCCTATTCAAGAACATTCTATGCATTTTCACGTACATCCAAATTAACAATAATCACCTCAATAAAAGTATGCATGTGATTAGTAAAATGTATTAACTTAACTATATAGGCCTGTGCCTATGGATAGGCCTACGCATGATCGCACATGCTGCTTAAAATAAAATAATAATGTGATATATAATAATCTTGATGTGAATAGCCATTCAATAGCGGTAGGCCTAAATACCTAACATTTTAATGTACAAATGTACTAACGATATGGTTATTGGTTGACGACAATAGGAGATACTGTATGAATATCAGTACATTACGGCTAGGTAGTGACATCTAGTGGATGATTCAGTGTCTGGTCAATAGACACATTTTGCACATCGTTACAACACTTCATATAGATATAACATGACATTTGAAATGTCTTTATTCTTTTGGAACTTATGTGAGTGTAATGTTTACTGTTAAATTGTATTGTTTATTTCACTTTGTTTATTATCTACTTCACTTGCTTTGGCAATAACATATGTTTCCCATGCCAATAAAGCCATTGAATTTAAATGAAATTGAGAGAGGCATGCCCTGGAGCTGTTGTCAGAGAACAGACTAGGGTCCCCCAGCCACCTCATAAATCACACGGCACAAACAACCTGAGGGCTCAGCAGGAAAGGGTGGCCACAGCACTCAAGGGAGAGATTGAAAAAGCTTCTTCCACTTTCCCCAAAGCACAAGTGGTTATCTCCACCCTGCTACCACGAAAACACATTCACATACAACGGGACTGTGGCTGAAAACCTAATGTCTCCCGAGTGGTGCAGTGGTCTAAAACACTGCAACTCAGTGCTAGAGGTGTCACTACAGTCCCTGGTTTGAATCTAGGCAGTATCACATCCGGCCGTGATTGGGAGTCCCTTAGGGCGGCGCACAATTGGCCCAGCATTGTCCGGGTTTCGCCGGGGTAGGCCGTCATTGTAAATAAGAATTTGTTCTTAACTGACTTGCCTGGTTAAATAAATAAAATAAAAAGTCTACCTGGCCCCACCACTCCACCCCAGCCTTTACGACCAGGTCCACCTCTACAAGGCAACAATCCCAACCTTTGCCAGGACCCTGAAGGATGTCACCCTCAACCGCAGCCCCAGTACCTCACACAGGAGCAACAGAGCAACGGACACCCAACCCAGACCAGCGAGACACCCTCCCAGATCTGCAAGACCCCCTCCCGAAGGACCTGCATTGAGAGAACCCACGCAAAGAGGACCTACACCCAGACCACAGCTTCACCAGCCACACCCCAACCAGCTGAGACCACACAAAACCCTGGCCACGCCCTATATAAAGCAGACCCAACCCACTCTATTAAATTAGTCAAAACAGGAACATTTTACATCTGGCTAGAAATTAATAAGGAAATTATCTCAACAGAGAAAAATGTCTACATGTGTGCTACCTATATCCTCTAGGCATCTTTATGGTGTCTGGAGGTAACTGTCAGGGCTTGACAGTAGGGTTGTCTAGGTGGATCTATGTTTGGTTTTCGTTGGTTGCCAATTAGAGGCAGCTGCCCTGCGTTGTCTCTAATTGGGGATCCTATTTAAGTTGTTGAGTTTCCCACCTGCGTGTGGGTTATTGTTTGTGCATGTTGCTCACCAGTTCATGATTGCGGTCTCTCCTTGTTTGTTGTTTTCGTGTAGAACAAATAAAGGAATGTCTGTTTACTTCAGCTCTGCACCACCACAGGACCAAGCAGAGCTGGACAATGGAGGAACTCCTTGGATGTAAGGAGCTGGTCTCCATGTTTCTGGTGCCGATCCCCAGCCCGGTACCTCTGGTGCCGGCTCCTCGCACCAGAGTTCTGGTGTTGATCCTCAGCCTGGTACCTCCAATGCCAGTCCCCAGTCCGGTACCGCCAGTGGCGGCTCCTCGCACCAGGGTCTCGGTGTCGATCCCCAGCCCGCTACCGCCAGTGTCGCCTGGGTCGCCTGACCCGGTGCCTAGTCCTGCTCCGGGGGCGGAGCCTTCACCTGGCCCGATGCCCAGTCCTGCTCCGGGGGCGGAGACTCCACCTGACCCAGTGCCGAGTCGAATTACATCAAAGACAAAGGAGCTGATCGTGGACTACAGGATAAGGCGGGCCGAACAAACTCCCATTCTCATCGAGAGGGCTGTAGTGAAGTGGGTCGAGAGTTTCACATTCATTGGTGTCCACATCACCAATAAACAATCATGGTCCAAACACACCAAGACAGTCGTGAAGAGGCCACGACAACACCTCTTCCCCCTCAGGAGATTGAAAAGATTTGGCATGGGTCCCGAGATCCTCAAAAAGCTCTACAACTGCACCATCGAGAGCATCCTGACCGGTTGCATCACAGCTCATAGTCACTTTTGACCTTGACTAACCTGTACCCCTGCACATTGACTCAGTACCAGTACCCCTTGTATATATAGCCTCGTTATTGTTATTTTATTGTGTTATTTTTTACTTTTGTTTATTTGGTCAATAACTCTTTCTTGAACTGGATTGTTAGTTAAGTGCTTGTAAGTAAGCATTTCACGTTAAGGTCTACACCTGTTGTATTCGGCACATTTTATTTGATTATATCAATGAATTGGCAAGGGCACTAGAACATTCTTCAGCACCCAGCCTCTCCCTACTAGAATCTGAAGTCGAATGTCTACTGTTTGCTGATGATCTGGTGCTTCTGTCCCCAACCAAGGAAGGCCTACAGCAACACCTAGATCTTCTGCACAGATTCTGTCAGACACCGTTGCTCTAGATCACACAAAAAACGATACATACTGTACCTCGGTATAAACATCAGCGACACAGGTAACTTCCACAAAAATGTGAACGATCTGAGAGACAAGGCAAGAAGGGTTCTATGCCATCAAAAGGAACATAAAATCCGACATACCAATTAGGATCTGGCTAAAAATACTTGAATCAGTTATAGAACCCATTGCCCTTTATGGTTATGAGGTCTGTGGTCCGCTCACCAACCAAGAATTCACAAAATGGGACACCAAATTGAGACTGCATGCAGAATTCTGCAAAAATATCCTCTGTGTACATGCATAGCAGAATTAGGCCGATACCCGCTATTTATTAAAAAACTGAAAAGAGCAGTTACATTATAAAACCACCTAAAAGGAAGCGATTCCCAAACATTCCATAACAAAGCCATCACCTACAGAGAGATTAACCTGGAGAAGAGTCCCCTAAGCAAGCTGGTCCTGGGGCTTTGTTCACAAACAAAACAGACCCCACAGAGCCCCAGGACAGCAACACAATTAGACCCAACCAAATCATGAGAAAAAAAAAAGATAATGACTTGATACATTGGAAGGAATTAACAAAAAAACGGAGCAAACTAGAATGCTATTTGACCCTAAACAGAGAGCACACAGTGGCAGAATACCTGACCGCTGTGACTGACCTAAAATAAAGGAAATCTTTGATTGTGTACAGACTCAGTGAACATAGCCTTGCTATTGAGAAAGGTCACCATAGGCAGACCTGGCTCTCAAGAGAAGACAGGCTATGTGCACACTGCCCACAAAATGAGGTGGAAACTGATCTGCACTTCCTAACCTCCTGCCAAATGTATGACCATATTAGAGACACATATGTCCCTCAGATTACAGATCCACAAAGGATTAGAAAACAAATCCAATTTTGATAAACTCCCATATCTACTGTGTGAAATACCACAGTGTGCAATCATAGCAGTAATATTTGTGACATGTTGCCACAGGAAAAGGGCAACCAGTGAAGAACAAACACCATTGTAAATATTTATTTTCCCTTTTATACTAACCATTTGCACATCGTTACAACACTGTATATAGACATGATATGACATTTAAAATGTATTTTTCTTTTGGAACTTGTGTGAGTGTAATATTTACTGTTCATTTGTTTCCCATGCCAATAAAGCCCCTTGAATTTAATTGAATTGAGAGAGAGCGAAAGAGAGACACACACAAACACACTTTATTCCTAGACAGGGCTACATTTGTTGAATGTGGTCACAAGGTGTAGTTTAAAGTAAATTCAGTCAGCAAAATAATCCAACACAGATCTAAAAGTTGTGAATGAGCTCAAGCAATATGGCTTATAATTTTTTTAGGCACAATATATGACACCATTTTACTTAACTAAGTAGCCTGTGTTTAGACAAAAGCCCACGACATTCGAGGAGGGAGATTCCTGTCTGTGTAAGTGGGCGTGCCCTCTCTCGAGTTTGCAAGCTTTCTCGCGTAAACACGCATGCTCAAAGATGGTCACGCGAGAGAAACTTGTCCATTTTTCGCAATGGGAAACTGCCCAATAACGCTGTGTTCGTAACTAAGTGGGAGGTGAGAATTTACCAGTTGTGAAATCGTAAATAACATTCAAATGCATTCTAGTAAATACCAGTTGGACGCATTCACATGCTTTGAACTCGTTGAGAGACGCAGTTCGGATGAAGGCCAACAAGCTGCGTAAACCATGAACTCAAATTACAGCTTTCGTGCTTGTAAACACATTGTTGCATTTAACTGCCGAAAATGCTGTCATCGAGGTCATTTTCTCAGTAAGTGACTTCAGAGGTTCGCATGTGGGAGAGTGGGAGCTCAGGATGGTAAACACGTTTCCCACTATTAATTGCCAGTTGGTGGGCCGTTAAAGTCAATAGTTCCCAGTCGTATGTGGTGAATTCTCACTTCCCATTTGGTTATGAACGCAGCATATTCCATGCTAAAACTGTATTTTGGCCAGGTCCCCGCTCTGCTCGCCCATAACAATTAGCTTGTGAGGTGTGTAGCTTTACCTAGCGTATTTGGAGAGAGTGCTTGTTTTAATAAATTACACTCTGCTGCCATAAAAGAGGCTAGGAAACGAGGCCAGTCGGTCGCACGCACGTGTGCTATTGATTCGCTGACGACAATTCTTTGTATATATATATTTGAATATGGAAATTGTTCATTTATCTGTCAATGCCTTGTTTCTGTTGTTTTGCGCTTATCCAATGTATGTTTCTGAATTAGATTTTACCAAGTTTGACCAAGAAACTTATCCTAAAAATTGGTGAAAGTATAACGATGACCCAGAACCCGAAGTTCAAGTATGATTGGGGACCGACTGTTATGTCATTGAATTCTGTGAAGACCGTGGTAGGGCACATGTGCACCTATTTCGGTCAAGAAGCTTTTGTCGGCAACAAGGCAATTCACCTGTGGTTACAATGGATGGCGAGTCGGCCCGTATCTACAACTATTTGAAAGGTGACTTGACGACTGCTCATGCTCATTCAGCAAGTCATGACAACCACAGTCTCAGATTGTTCTGAAATGGTTTCATGACAACCACCGTCTCAGATTGTTCTGAAATGGTTTCATGACAACCACCGTCTCAGATTGTTCTGAAATGGTTTCATGACAACCACCGTCTCAGATTGTTCTGAAATGGTTTCTGTAGTAAGAAACATATAAGATAAATTAATTATAAATTATTTTGTTTGAGAAATTAAGCTAATTGATTGCACCCAAATTGTCCAATTTATAGGATTCATAATATTCAATAAATATAGATAGATTATTTAGATAGGTACTTTATTTATATAGTACCCAACATCCTATTTGGACCAAATCTGGGCAACCTTGTACTTTCACACAACGTCAGGGGGAAAAAAACATCACCAAATTCAATGAGAATACATGACATAGTAATATTATTAAACTAGACTCGTAAACCGCAGCTTCGTATTACTTATCGAATTCTTCTTTCTTGTGCTTTTTGAGGCAGAACAACTTTGAAGTATACCGATTTCAACCATTTCCATTCTAAATACGAGGCAACTATAATGTATTCTGTGCTTTTTTGTCTGGAAGACAACAGACCACTGGTGTTGAGTTTCGGAAGTTGTACCTGACCCCCGTTCAAGCAACTCATCGAGGACTTCAGCGATGTGGCAGACTTCCTGGTGGTCTACATTGCCGAGGCGCATTCAACAGGTGGGTGAGGGAGATGGTCATTGATCAAATCTTAGACACTTCCGCCTTTTCATTAGTGTAGATGCCAACAAACGGATGTTCCTGCACAGATAGAACAATGAGCCCGATATTTCACCGGATGTATAAATGTGAAGCATCCGGTTGGAGTTTCCACTCACTACCAAATATGGTGATAAGAGGAAGCGCAGTGAGAGAAGATGGAGCGTGATGGATATTGGCCGACAATCTGCAAATGTCTCATCAATGAAACCTTTGATCTCCATACAGTTTTCTGTTTCCAAAACTAGAATCTGTAAAGAATATAGTGTAGACTTGACCATTTGCCAAAGCTTTTTAAAATTATGTTGTTTAGAAGGACTGCAAGGGCGGATTGAGTTATTGCACACGCGCACTTCACAGAGTAGGCGTTCCCAAATGGAAATATGCAAATAAATGTTAGAACGCACCAATAGGATCTAGCTAGCTTGTGCTTGGCTCTGCCCACCTCCTTGCTTGTTCTGCCCACTATGATTCATTTGCTCCCATTGGAAATTACAGATTCTGGTCTATCTTGGGTTATTTATAAAAATCTAGCTTCCTTTTCCCCTGAAAACCGGATGTAGAAACTCCGCTCAGGCGTTACTCTTACCTCCTATGTTAGGTTACTTCCGCCTAGCCTGGGGACGAAGTTATTGGTCAAATGAGTAGCACAAAGCCACATAGACCTATGTGATGTGTGATGATGGCTTTGTAATCCATCCTAAACCTGGAGAAATTATATTATACAACGAATTTAAGGATGATAAGTGATTGTGGCTTTTTATACTTGGTTGTATGAAACGTTCTATTGTATATATTTACAAATATCAGGCTACTACAATTAGCAGTTTTGCCTCTCTGTTTCAGATGGTTGGGTCTTTGCCCAAAATGTTGACATCAGTAAACACCAAAACTTGGAGGAGCACCTGGCTGCAGCACAGTTCCTGATCAGAGGACCCCTGTGCCACATCGTAGTGGATGAAATGACCGACACCGCAGCTACTAAATATGGTGCTATTCCAGAGAGGCTTTACATGCTGAAGGCAGGAAAGGTCATTTATAAGGTAAGGAGAGTTAAGAGATAAGGAGATAGTAAAAAGACTAGACAGTGCAAATGCAAAACCGGTGGCATGCAAGGGAGAGATGATGAAGAGAAATCTAGGTGCACTTCTTTTTGGAATCCTGCCAAAGCATTCTTTGCTTTCTGCCTGACACACACACATCTTGACTCAGTAGTTTTCCAGAATTAGGGGAAAGGATATTTGGAACACAGCCAAGAGTGTTGACATGCTGTTACACAGGTATAACCATAGAGAGAAAGTATTATGAGACCTGTGGTAGCTTTTGCCCTATTAGAGAGCGGAACATTAAGTTGCTGTACTGACATACAGTTCAGAGTTCACCAGTAAATCCACCTGTTACACCTGTCCAATCACTAGTCTTCTCTCTCTGTTGCCAGGGAAAGATGGACCCTTGGGGCTATAGTCCTGAGGAGGTGTGCTCCTTCCTGGAGAAGATTAAGAGTTGAGATAAAACTCAGTGGCTGAAACTCCTTTTTTTCTACATGTCTACAAAAAAGTTTAGATAAAAAATAAAAAATAAACTTTCTTTTTATTGCCCATAATGTTTGTGTGATTCAGCTCTGGCATATCTGTAACCATTCCCTTGATACATTGTCTATTAGGCGATGTGAAAGGAAGGCCCGGAAAATCGTTCAAGACTGCAGCCACCAAAGCCATAAACTGTTCTCTCTGCTTCTGCATGGCAAGCTGTACTGGTGCATCAAGTCTGACACCAACAGGCTCCTGAACAGTTTCTATCCCCAAGCCATAAGACTTTAATATTGTCTCTGTGCACACTCACAGCACACATAACATGGACACACATTTATACATACAATCTTCATTTTACGCTGTTGCTTTTTCTGTTTATCATATATCCTGATGTCTAGTCACCTAACTATATAACTGTATACCTAACTGTACAGCTAATTTAACTAATTTAACCATGCAAAATTTTCACTTACCTGTTAATTTACCCAGTCTGTCTATTAAGTAAACTATTATTACCCTCGCTCATATCATACGCATTTTTAGCTACTGAAGTATTTCTCTGCCATCGACCTGTATAGTAGTTAACCATCCAACATCCACCAATGTATAGTGTACATTTCAGCCAACCACTCATACTATGCAATGTCCTTTTATAGCTTTTTTTTTTTTTTTTTTTTGCACTCCAGATATCTTGTATTTCTATACTTTTTCATACTGCCGCTCTATGTATCATGTACCGTGTATCTGTCTTTTGTGTACTTTTCGTTGTGGCATTTTGCACCTGCCCTGTGTTTTGTTGTAGCTGCTTGACAATGAAATTTACCCCCCGGGGGAGCAATAAAGTACCTATCTATCTATCTATCTATCTATCTATCTATCTTACCCATATACATATCTTTCTCCCACTCCAGTATCCCTGCACATTGGTATTGGAACTGACCCTTTTTTTGTTCTACCTTGTTTTTAGTACTACATTGATATTGATTACTGCGTTGGGTTTAGCTCCTGCAAGACATTTATTTCACTGTACTTGTGCAGGTGACATTGAAACTTGAATGTTCCTATTTACTTTGGCATGCAACTGCTTTTTACATGATAATTACAGTGAAAACCTCTGGCCATTGTAACTTGATGAATTTAAAGTAGTTCTTTGCTAAATAATTTAGGAGCATTTAGAGGCATGTTGTGATGATGTTGGTGTTTATTAAAAACTCTTCGTTGCTAATCTCTTAATGTGCATGTTTTCATGATATGATTGATTGTTCAGAGATGATTGTAGCCTGAATAGAGATGATTGACTTTCTGCTGTAGCAGAAGCTGTAAAATAGGGAAGTTGTTTTTCTTCTCAATCTGCACATCATCACATGACTGGTGCCACTGTGCTTCACCTTGAATCTGTCCCAAATCACACCCTATATAGTGCACTAAATGGGACGTAGACCGTGCCTCACCCTGTTGTTATTGAACAGGTTACCACCCCAGTAGTAAAAGGCTGACTACATTGCAGACGCCTGCAAGATCTAATAAAGCCTGGATAGGTATTTAACGTATCAAGGAACTACATCATGGTTGATGCCATGTCTGCCTGGAACGCTACCAAGACAAACAAACAGAACAAAGACAGCATGTCCACCTGTTTTTACAAGAAAAGTAACTCTTGCTCCATACAGTGTACGTTATCCACATGACCGCCTCAACTCGTAAGACATAAACACACACACATATATAAAAAAGGTACAATGTAAATGGCCCTGCTTATAAAATCAAACCGACTTTAAACGCGATACATCGAAACTCAAGTTTATAGTCAACAGAGATGTTTAGTGTTACAACTTTCCAAGCTGGCGAGAGAGAGGTTTGTTTGTCTTGTCCCCAGCCAGGCCACATCATGTTAAAGTGGATGCGTCCCAAATGGCACCCTATTCCCTATAGAGTGCGCTACCTCTGACCAGACCCCAATGGGCCTTGGCTAAAAGTAAAGCACTATAACAGGAATAAGGTGCCATTGGGGACTCAGACAGTGAGAACAACCACTGGATTCACTGGAGCAGTTCAGGCATAGTTCCTATTATCAGGCAGGAGCCAACATGCTAGACCTTTCCCCTATAAAACTGGCAGGGGGGGGGGGCCCTTAGCTAATCTGAAAGAATTTAATAGGAGAGCGCTTTATGGAACTCTACATAGACCACCAGATGGCATTGTGAAACTATTGACACATTATCCCCTAATCCCTACAGCTATTGACACATTATCCCTTAATCCCTACAGCTATGGCCACATTATCCCCTAATCCCTACAGATAATGATACATTATCCTCTAATCCCTACAGCTATGGACACATTATCCCCTAATCCCTACAGCTATTGACACATTATCCCCTAATCCCTACAGCTACTGACATATTTTCCCCCAATCCCTACAGCTATTGACACATTATCCCCTAATCCCTACAGCTATTTACACATTATCCCCTAATCCCTACAGCTATTGACACATTATCCCAGCTATCCAGTTGTTTCACAATCGGGAGAGAAGTGGATAATAACTGGGGCAAGTGGATGAAGTTTTGGATTGGAATCCAGCCCTGAACATAGTAGAGTGATGGGCTTGCCCAGTGTGCAGAATGCATACAGAGGCTTATGTTGGTTTGCCTGTAAATACTGTGTACAGGGGCTTGGCAGTGCTACAAGGTGAGGTGGGCTGAGTAGCAAAGGCAATGCAAAGACAGCACATGAGAAGGAGGAGGGAACGAGTATGAGTGGAACGATTTCTCCTGTCCATACACCACCATCACAGCAGAGCCAACCTTACTCAGGTAAGAGGAACAACCTCTCAGCAGAACCATCAATTCAACTGTAGTGAGTGACTGAGCTCTCCATTGGGTAAACTATTGTATGGAGCACTATTTGCATAGCTGCATCAGAGATATTTTGCTTTGTAAATCAACATTTTTTTGCATAGTACCACCACTGTGTAGCAATGGACAAAAGAAGAGTCGAGAAGCACACCAGAGGAAGCAAGGTTCCAGCCACTGCCTCGGTGAGAGAGACAACTTGTGTTCAGGCTTGAAAGATAAAGTACATAATGGATGTCTAAGTGTATCTACTGTATGTTTAGTATTCAAATAGTTACCACCAAATGCTGCGTCCGCTGGTCTTTTGTGTGATCTGTGTTGGTTATAACTGAAAATTTAATAATTGTTACCTATTGAACAAGATCAGGTAGTCACTCCCATGTTTCAGTCAGTTTCCTTCCATTTGGTGCCTAATGAACACAACCCAGCTGAGGTCACTGTTGCCAGTAATTAAGCTTTGAAGAAGCCTATAGGTAGTTTCTAAAGGGCAGTATTGACTCTACAGTAAAGCTAAAGTCATGGCACATTGACACTCAAGGGAAGCCACAGTGACAGCATCATAGACCCTACACTGGGCAGTTGCCAATACATTTGTTGGCTTGCATCAGGGCTGCTCAAACTACATAGGGCCCCATGGGTAAGCAGTGCACTAAATAAGGAAACTAGAGGTCATCGGCACCAGTCACTTCCTTTCTGTCCAGTCTCTTTGTCATATTTGATGTGTACTTGAATAAAATAATATATATTTTATATGCATACAAATTGTTAGTTTATATATTTGTTGTGTTACTGGTTGTTCTTTTGGACACTTACCCACTGTGGCAGTAGATGTGTGAGCATTTGAGAGTTCACCGAGTGCAAGAGATCTGTGTGGTGTGAGAGATTGTCTGGGTGCCTGAATCCTCAAAACTAGAGAATGACCCTACATGCTTTGTAGTGGCAAAAAAAAGGAGAACAAAAACAGACAAGAAGTTAAGTCATTGTAAAATTATATTAACAAGCACTCTTTCCTCAATTTGAAAAAAAAAAAAAAAAAAAAACAGCAAATAAAGGCAACCTACGACACAGGTGTATAATGCTTAATATTCACAGAAAATGAAAAATGGTTTATCACATTTACAAGACTGACGCTACGTTTATGATAATGCCTATTAGAAACAGTTTAAAAAGCGTTGGACTAATTTCAAAATAACTGGGTCAATATACAGAGTCAAATTGGTATCAAAATATTAAAAAAAACAGCAATAAGGGGGCAAAAAAGCACAATCAAAGAATAACAGAAAAAATATTGAAAATAATGATGAACTACCAATATGCATCTCAGTTTACAATGGTTTTAACTCTCATCGTCACGTCATCGTTATGGAACAGTAGGAAAACAACGATGGTGAGAAAAAGGTCAGAGTGTTAAGCACAGGCAGGGAAGAGGTTAAACACACATCACATGTGGACTGGAGTAGCGCTAGGTAGTATGTTGTACACAGATCTCAGCATTCATGCACCCCTGTTGTTTCCAAACCCATGGTTTAGCAAAAGTTTGCTTTCCCCCTTGACAGAGGACAAGAATAGCAGTGAGACTGTTTAAATAAAAAGCTGAATAAAACCAGTGCAGAATAAGATTGCTCTCCTCAATGACAAAAACAGAACGCACAAAACATTCCCTATTGATCAGATTCTGTCGACGCATTGAATGGGATCCAATTTGACATTTTAAAAACCCACTGAGCACTTAAACTGTTAAAAGGCCCAGTTCGATCAAGTCACTTCCCCTTTAAAATGTGTCTAAATAGTACAATTGGGACAAAGTCATTTAAAGGAGTTGTCATAGAGTTAAACGCAGATTCAGACACCTATGTTTTCAGACTCGTTTAGTGACACATACTACGTGGCTAAATGCGGGACCTGAAATATGAAAAGTTTTTCCTAGTTCAACATGCTTAATGCACACCAGTGTTTTAGGTGGCTATAAGCTGAAACCATGGACTGAACATCTTGCACCACCGAGCAATAATAAAAGCACAAGAGGTCAACTTTGACCATTTTCTTTGATTGGGGGGGGGGGGGGGGGGGGGGGTTCGTCGCACTTGGGTTGGTGATGAATGAAGAACTGTCCTTCATTTGGAGTGAAAAGGCGCAAGAAGTCGCCATTTTGAAAAATCGTATATATCAGCATTCTGGAATTGCGTGGAACCAAAATGGAGCCTGTCCCTGGTTCTGTGCTGATGTGTTTTGGCCACTTCCTGTTATGAGCTCAGATCCTCTGAGCGATGGCAGATGGAGGGGGATGTCACACACTCATCGTCATGGTAGGGGAGTACTGCTGAGGGGCACAGACGACAAAGAGTTAAGATCAGAGAGCTTACTCTAATGGCATGACACACACAAACAATAGATCACATACTGCAATCATAGATAGGAAATGCACTTCCACACTCTAGCCCCCCAAAAAATGTATTGGCAACTGCCCAGTGTAGGGTCAATGATGCTGTCACTGTGGCTTCCCTTGAGTGTCAATGTGCCATGACTTTAGCTTTACTGTAGAGTCAATACTGCCCTTTAGAAACTACCTATAGGCTTCTTCAAAGCTTAATTACTGGCAACAGTGACCTCAGCTGGGTTGTGTTCATTAGGCACCAAATGGAAGGAAACTGACTGAAACATGGAGTGACTACCTGATCTTGTTCAATAGGAAACAATTATTTAATTTTCAGTTATAAAAACACTTTACATATAATTTTTATGTAATAATCTTCTCCTACACTAAAAAAAAAACCATCTAAACGATTTTTATTGCATGGTGGGGGAGGGGACTTACATTCTCACTCTGAAAGGAGTGCAGGAAATTCCCGCCCAACTCGTCACCGTCCCTCGGGGTCCCAGGAGGGTTACTAATGCCACTTAGATGGTTTGGAGAGTTCTGCGAGGGGGCAGGAAAGAGACTAAGTAAATAGGCAACAACAAGTAGTTTAAGTGCCGTCATGCCAACTCATTGTCACTCTTGACCTTGACAGCAATGGAGTTGGCAAGAGCAGAAAACATCTGGGAAGAGGGCTAAACAAGAAGTTCAAACAAATGTATTGCAGAATTTAGTTGAACTTTTAAGGAAGCTTTAGAGTCCAAATGATTTGTCATGTTTTGATAATAATCTACATGTATAGCCGTGTTATAGTATTCACCTTGTTGAGTCCGTCCATATCACCTGAGCCTAAAAAAATACAATGTTTATAGTCCATGAACACAAATTAAAACGTTCAATTCTTTCTTGAACAAATAATGCAAAAGGTGCCCGACGGAAGCATTCACTGCATCTTTGGCCATATTTGTGCTAAAGCCTGGAGAATATATCTCCTTGCTTCACATTACTGGTTGGTCTACTACACTGTACGCCATGCGTCCCAAATGGCACCCCATTCCCTATATAGTGCACTAGTTTTCTTCAGAACCCTATCAAAAGGCCCTGGTCAAAAGTAGTGCACCAAGTGGGAATTAGGGTGCCATTTGGGACACTGGGGTAGCTTATGTTCAGATTGTCTGAGTTAGCAACTATCCCCAACTAGTCATGCACTAGTTAAGTCAATACTGTTCAAACTGAACGCAACCGAATTGTCACTTAAGGATCTAGAGGCCTCCATGTTGTGCTGTAACAGTGGCAGAGTAGAGAGCAGTGCTTTACCTAGCGATCCATTCATGTGGTGTGGTTCCATGCCTGCCATGGCCCCCAGGGGTCCGTCAGAGCCAGGGCCCATAGGGAACTGTAGCGGGAGACAAGCACTGCCTTACTACACACGTCAACAGGACAGGCACCACTATCACAACAGACTAGACCAGGTAGAAAACAGGGTATGTCCCAAATGGCAGCCTATACAAACACTACTTTTGCATAGTGCACTATGGGTCGGCAGGTAGCCTAGTGGTTAGTGTTGGGCCAGTAACCAAAAAGGTTGCTGGATCGAATCTCCGGCCTGACAAGGTGAAAACCTGCCGATGTGTCCTTGAGCACGGCACTTAACCCTAATTTGCTCCAGGGGCTGACCCTGTAGGTAGGCTGTTATTGTAAATAAGAATTTGTTCTTAACTGTCTTGCCTAGTTAAATAAATAAGGTTAATAAATAAATTGGGTACCATTTGGGAAGCAGCCCTGTTTCATTATGGAGGACTAGTTAACTTTTAAGATATGGTTATAAGAAACATCTGGCGATGAGGAAACATGAAACAACGTGACTACTACAACAGATTTGAGGAGAGGGCTGGTACGAGAAGGAGACTCACATTTGATCGGTTGCCAGGTCCAGTGTTAATCATGGTGTAGAGGTTGTCGCCAGAGTTGTTAGAGTCTGAAAAGTGGTTTATAAACAATCACATCTAGATTATTTTGATGATAATCAATAGACAAGTGTACTTCAGGCAATGAGAACAGCCAAGACGGCAAACACAGCCATTGAAGATGGTTATTCGTCAAAACATTTTTCCATGAATTCCTGTTCCTAAAGGTGGACTATGGGGTACCTACCAGCAGGGCTGGGCATAATGGGTGTTCCAGGGGGTCCCCCTCCTCCAGAACCCCCCTTTAGAGTGGCAGAGGAACACAAACCATTTATAATTCAACAGTAAATTACAACACCACTAATGTATCTGTATCAGGTCAAACACCAGAACAATAATATACTGGTATCTGACTGAAGTGTGTGTGAGAGTGAGTGAGTGAGTGAGTGAGTGACAGTCAGCGTGCGTACTTACCCCGTATGCTCCAGGAGAAGGTGATGAGTAAGGCATCTGAAACAATCACAACAGCAACATTTCAGGCCAGGAACATGGAATCTAAATCGGTGTTCAACTCTCAAAAACGCCATATTTAATCATTTTAGCGTCGCCCTAACATCAGCAGCCTGATCGGTATCTAGCTTACATGGAAGCTAGGGGTGTGTCCGCACCCTATTCCCTACACAGTGCACTTCTGTTAACACGAGCCCTATGGGTTCTGTAATGAACTATAAAGGGCGTAGGGTGCGATTTAGGATACAGCCTGGGATACATGATACTACAATTACATCCAGGACTGGGGAACTTGGTAATGCATTAGGCCTCCAGAGCGCTTACTGGTAGAAGACAGACACCGACTGCTGCTATACACACACACAGCAAAAAAAAGAAAATGTTCTCTCACTGTCAACTGCGTTTATTTTTCAGCAAACTTAACATGTGTAAATATTTATGAACATAAGATTCAACAACAGACAAGTGACGAACAGAAATGGAATGTGTCCCTGAACAAAGGCGGGGGGTCAAAATCAAAAATAACAGTCAGTATCTGGTGTGGCCACCAGCTGCATTTATCTGGTGTGGCCACCAGCTGCATTAAGTCCTCATGGACTGCACCAGATTTGCCAGTTCTTGCTGTGAGCACTGATGGAGGGATTGTGCGTTCCTGGTGTAACTCGGGCAGTTGTTGTTGCCATCCTGTACCTGTCCCGCAGGTGTGATGCCTGGATGTACTGATTCTGTGCAGGTGTTGTTACACGTGGTCTGCCACTGCGAGGACGATCAGCTGTCCGTCAGTCCGTCCTGTCTCCCTGTAGCGTTGTCTTAGGCGTCTCACAGTACGGACAATGCAATTAATTGCCCTGGCCACATCTGCAGTGGGCATCTTTCTTTTGGTGTTTTTCAGAGTCAGTAGAAAGGCCTCTTTAGCGTCTTAAGTTTTCATAACTGTGACCTTAATTGCCTACCGTTTGTAAGCTGTTCGTGTCTTAATGACCGTTCCAGATGTGAGTGTTCATTAATTGTTTATGGTTCATTGAACACGCATGGGAAACAGTGTTTAACCCCTTTACAATGAAGATCTGTGAAGTTATTTGGATTTTTACTAATAATCTTTGAAAGACAGGGTCCTGAAAAAGGGACAGCTTTGCACACTCTTGGCATTCTCTCAACCAGCTTCATGAGGTAGTCAATTGGAATGCATTTCAATTAACAGGTGTGCCTTGTTAAAAGTTAATTTGTGGAATTTCTTTCCTTAATGCGTTTGAGCCAATCAGTTGTGTTATGACAAGGTAGGGGTGGTATACAGAAGATGGCCCTATTTTGTAAAAGACCAAGTCCATATTATGGCAAGAACAGCTCAAATAAGTAAAGAGAAACGACAGTCCATCATTACTTTGAGACATGAAGGTCAGTCAATCTGGAATTCTTCAAGAATTGTGTCGCAAAATCCATCAAGCGCTATGATGAAACTGACTGTCATAAGGGCCGCCACAGGAAAGGACACATCAACATCAACTGTTCAGAGGAGACTGCTTGAAAATCAGGCCTTCATGGTCAAATTGCTGCAAAGAAACCACTACTAAAGGACACCAATAAGAAGAAAATACTTGCTTGGGCCAAGAAACACGAGCAATGGACATTAGACCGGTGGAAATCTGTCCTTTGGTCTGATTTGATATTTTTGGTTCCAACTGCCGTGTCTTTGTGAGACGCAGAGTAGGTGATCGGATGATCTCTGCATGTGTGGTTCCCACCGTAAAGCATGGAGGAGTTGTGATGGTGCTTTGCTGGTGACACTGTCTGTGATATATTTAGAATTCAAGGCACACTTAACCAGCATGGCTACCACAGCATTCTGCAGCGATACGCCATCCCATCTGGTTTGGGCTTGGTGGGACTATCATTTGTTTTTCAACAGGACAATGACCCAAAAGGGCTATTTGACCAAGAAGGAGAGTGATGGAGTGCTGCACCAGATGACCTGGCCTCCACAATCACCCAACCTCACCCCAATTGAGATGGTATGGGATGATTTGGACTGCAGAGTGAAGGAAAAGCAGCTAACAAGTGCTCAGAACTCCTTCAAGATTGTTGGAAAAGCATTCCAGGTGAAGCTGGTTCAGAGAAGGCAAAGGGTGGCTACTTTGATAAACACTTTTTTGGTTACTACATGATTCCATATGTGTTCACTTTTATTCTACAATGTAAAAAACAGTAAAAATAAAGAAAAAACCTTGAATAAGTAGGTGTCCAAACTTTTGACTGGTACTGTATATAAACATACACAATGAGTGTACAAAATATTACGAACACCTTTCTGACTGACTGACCAGGTGAAAGCTACAGTGGGAAGAACAACTCAGTGTGTGTAGTGTATAGTGTGTGTGTCTAGAGGGGAAATTGGACTCACTGAGTTGCCGTTGTTCGGATTGGGCCATGGTCGTCCAGCACCTGGGCCTGGGCCCCTGCATTGTGGTGAGAGAAACCGCAGTTAGAAAACAAGACACACTGGAGATGAATCATGTGAAAAGAGAGCAATCAAGAGAAGGCTCACATCATGTTCACTCCTGGCATCCCAGGGCCCATGGCGTTGTGTGGAGGCCGCATCCCACCGCCAAAGTTCTGCAACGACAACTAAGAATCAGTTTCAATAATTAAGGGTTAGCCTGTGTAAGAATACAGGCATTTAGTAAACTGCTTAGAGAGAACGGCTGGTTATAGACGGGTGTGTAACACTACTAGTCTGACAGAATAGGATATAATGGGGGCATAGCAGTAGCGGTCTACCTGGGGTCCTGGCCCCATAGGGCCCATGCCTCGAGGCCCACTCATTCTCTGCATCGGTCCCAAGTTAGGATGGCCTTGTGGTCGTGTGTGATCCATGTTTTGGAGCATGAGATGGGGGCCGGGGCCACCGCCAGGAGGCTACAAGACAGACAGGGGAAAGAGGCCAACAGCAACTCATACGGAGGTAAATCCCTTTGTTAAACAACAGTAGTAGTGCTGGGTAGACTGATGATACAGTACTATGGTGATGGTGGTGGACAATGCTGGGTACTGTAGTTTGCTTACCTGGTTGCCCATCCTGATAGGAGGACCTCGTGGGCCTGCGGCGAAGCGTGGGTTCATGAAAGACTACAAACACAAAACAATTCATTTACATTCATTAGTGCTCTGTCACAAAACAACGTCAACACAGTTATACTAAAGTAACAACCATTGCAACCGTCCACAAGGAGGTACTTGCTTCACTTGTAATTTCCATAACATGTGTATAACACTTATAATAATAGTTTCCTATATGACACTTTTTTTGTTTTAAAAATATGTTTTTGCGCTGCTGCCAAAGGCGTCAAGCTGAATGACAGATGCGGAAGCATAAAGCGTACAGACAGAAATAGCATAGAGGAGCCATGGGGGTGAAATGACAGTAGTGTTCCAACAGAGAGACAGAGGCTGAGGCCCTATTTAAATGACACCCTATTCTCTATATATAGTGTACTACTTTTCACTAGGGGCCTAGGTCAAATGTAGCACAATGTATACAGATTAGGGTGTGATTTGGGACACATCCAGAGGGGAGAGCAGCAGTACCTGGCTTTGTGGTCCCATCATACTGTTAGGGAGAGGAGGCTGGGGGTGAGGAGAGCCCTGGGGACCAGGAGGACCCTGTGGCATCACACACACAGAGACAGAGCGAGAGACAGACACGGAGGGAGGAGAGCAGAGAGAAGAGGATTACTGAGCTGAGCAGAGTGTGAGAGGCTAGTGTGCAAATGCAAAATGCTGCGCAGTATAATAATACAAATAAATATATATATTATTCACTCCGCAGTAGAAGAGAGTGCAAGAAGAAGAAAAAAAAGAGAGAGAGAGAAAAGAGAGGATGTGTGCTCTGATGCCTGCCAGTCAGAACAGCATCCAGCTTGTCATCACTGGCAATTTCCCCCTCTGCCAATTACCACAGCATCAATTAAGCCTTATGCAATTAGCTTTACAGCAGCCGCCCCCAAACACTGTCACTGTGGGCAATGCTGTTGGTAACAGGGCGGCTTAATTAACACTTACATATTCAAATTACTTTGATATGGGGAGATCTCTGTGCGTGTGTATGTCTTTCGCTCCCTCTCTCACACACACACGGAGTTGGGCTACATATACTGCAATTACTTCTCTGGTTTTCAAAACACAAACATCTGACTAATCCTATAGACAACATGCCTACATATCGTCCTTGAAGAAACAGAACTGAATGGTTTGACTTCAGAGTTTATCCTCATGAGGTATTGATTTGCGGCAGGTGTTACAGCACCTTTCGATTTCTCGATTAAGGGCTAGGCCCAACTGAACCTCCCGGTTTCGCTACAGTACACAGAGTGGGTAGACAGACAAATTATTTTCTGATGTCTACTAAAAACACAGGATGTGTACCAAACGGCACCCTATTCCCTACTTTTTTACCAGAGCAAGTAGTGCGCTATGTAGCAAATAGGGTGCCATTTGGGATACAGCCACAGGCTCAGAGCAGAAACTAGACTATGGACCAGAGCAGAGCGTCATTGACACACACGCGGAAGGCACGTCAGCAGGGCCGTAGAACAGAGACCGCAGAGCAGATGAGAGAGAGGACAGTTTATTTAACTAGGCAAGTCAGTTAAGAACAAATTCTTATTTACAATGACGGCCTACACCGGCCAAACTCAGACGACGCTGGGCCAATTGTGCGCCGCCCTATGGGACTCCCAATCACGGCCGGTTGTGATACAGCCTGGATTCGAACCACTGAGATGCAGTGCCTTAGACCGCTGCACCACTTCGGAGCCCTTGAGAGCCACATACAGGCTAATACAGTAACTTAGCTATGCTTTATTCACACCAATGGAGCTCAGCAGAAATCAGTTTTTCTTGCTTGAGGACGTTAAGTTAGGATTCAGCTAATTAAAGTGGTCTCCAACCGGTGGTTCTGGGATATAGATTTGTGTATTATTATTTTAGGGTAAAACAAAAAAAAAAAATACTAAAATCACCAGGAATTCAGAAAGAAATATAAAGTGTCAAAATTCAGCAACATGTTTTATCGTGTCTCAATGTAATCAAGGTATGCAATTGTTATATTCAAATAAAATCAATTTTTGGGCTTAGTTGTGGTCAATTTGCAGTGTAAGGATTATTATTATGTTCCATTCACTCCTAAATAAATTGTTCTGCAGCTGAATCTAGTTGCCTACCCTTGCCATAGAGTGTAGATTGAGAGGTGTCAGAGAAAGGAAACACTAACCTGGAAGAATCCAGGGGGCATGGGTCCACCGGGCATCCCCTCTCCAGGGGGAATCCCCCCCATCACGGGACTGGGGGCTGCAGCCGCACTCTGTAAACAGAAAACAAACACCAGTTAGAGGGGTTGCATATCTAACTGGTTTGCTTTGTAAGCATTTGTAGGGTTATAAAACCTTTCAACACATCTGGAATCATAGACAGCATAGCCATTAGATAGATGGAATGCTAAACAACAGATAAGACACACACACTCTCTCTCAAAAGTTTGACAGAGTTGGAATCTAATTGCACAGCCAAACGTGCTGATCCAGCAGGGGCCCAGTAGATTTGATAAGAATCTGTGGGATTCACTCATTCACTTCAAAGTGCTCAGGCACAGCAGGATCTCACTGCTAGGCCATTTCCTGTCTCGACCACAGCCATAATTCACTAATGGGCCATTTGCTTTGGTCACACGCTTTCTCTCCTTTGACCAGAGGCTAATGCCTACAGGACAGACTGACATTAGTATCTGGTATCCATGGCTATAGATTGAGACCACAGAGTAGTGGAATGAGGTTATACAGTACAACTGCATGCATACTCACACACCTTGAAAACAAAAAAGGCACACACACACACACACACACATCTTGAGAAAATAAAACACAGACCGTACTCTATCCTTCACACACCTCCCTCTAGTCTCTAAAGCGCTAGACCTATTCAGACATCAATTTAGTCACTTCAGGAAGTAAACCGCAATTCCAATTTTCCTCAATGCCTCTATGAGAAAACAACATTTAAAATGTCCTTCTAGAACTGACTGAATTTAAATGGAATTGACCCAAACTCTGATCTATACTATACAAAACCATGGCTTTTTCCCATTACACAACAGTGTGTCGCCAGTGTTTATCTTAATGTAAGCTTACGTTTTATATATATATATATATATAGATATATATATATATATATATATATAAGGAAAGGTTGGTGCCCACTACCCTTTATACCCGGCACTATATAGAGAACATATGGGATGGAACCTCTGTTCTGCTGTGGGAGAGGAGGGTCAGGACTACCCAATACTTTAGTACAGGACGGGGCAGATGTCATACTCTGCTGCCTTGGGGGTCGGGGGCCTGCCCCTTGGGGGGCTTCTTTATGACGGACTAGACCCACGCCTCTGGGTCAGCGTGTGTGCGCGTATCAGCTCCTAAGTATCGTGATAATATTGTATCATGAGGTCCCTGGCAATCTCCAACCCTACTAGTTACCCCTATACAGGTGTAGCACTCCAGTATCCCTGGCATTGTAAATATGGTACTGGAACTGACCCTGTACATTGCTTACTTAAGTGTTCTTATTTCTAGTGCATTTTTGTTCTACTTTCCCTTATAATATCATATTTTAACTGCTGATTTTGAGAACTGCATTGTTGGGAAAGAGCGTGCAAGAAAGGAATTTCCCTGTACCTGCGCACACGACAATAAAACTTTAAACTTAAAAGGCTCTTGCAGTAGGACCCAGAGAAGAGACCTCTCTACCACCCTCCCTTTGCCCTCTTTCTTTCTCCCTCCCTCCCCGATCTCCCGCTCTCCTCCCTCCCCCTTTTCCTCTCCTCCTCCTTCCCCGTTTTCCCTCTCCTCCCTCTCCTTTTATGCATTTCCTCTGCTCCTCACATGCTACAGTGCCCCCCCCCCTACCTTTTTACAATCTGTCCCTTAGCTCCTTGACAGCCATCAATCAGCGGCTGACACCATGACGACAGGGTTCCCCGGGGAGCATCTGTCAGACCCAGCGTGAATATGCCAGGGAAGGAGGGTCTGGGCTTTACGAGCCGTGATGCAGCACTGCTTCCCTGCTAGCAGCCCAGTCAGCCAGCCACCTCCCCATCTACAGCCTGCCCCCCCCCCCACACACAGCCAAGCCAGCCAGCCATCCACCTCCCCCCACCTACAGCCCAGCCAGCCACCTCCCCCCACGCACAGCCTGCAGAAACAAAGACAGAGCCATGGGACTATTGGCCATGGAGGGAGGGAGGGAGGGAGGGAAAGACCGAGAGAAGAGGGTGGAGAGAAAGAGAGAACTTGAGGCCCAACCCTACCAGAATCTGAAGCCAAATGTCTACTGTTTTCTGATGATCTGGTGCTTCTGTCCCCAACCAAGGAGGGCCTACAGCAGCACCTAGATCTTCTGCACAGATTCTGTCAGACCTGGGCCCTGACAGCAAATCTCAGACAAAAATAATGTCCAGTTGCCAGGACCACAAATACAAATTCCACCTAGACACTGTTGCCCTAGAGCACACCAAAAAAAAAAACTATACATACCTCAGCATAAACATCAACACCACAAGTAACTTCTACAAAACTCTGAAGATGCAAGGCAAGAACGGCCTTCTACGCCATCAAAAGGAACATAACATTTGACATCCCAATTAGGATCTGGCAAAAAATACTTGATTCAGTTATAGAACCCATTTCCCTCTACGGTTATGAGGTCTGGGTTCCACTCACCAACCAAGAATTCACAAAATGGGACAAACACCAAATTGAGAGCAGAATTAGGACAATATCCGCTAATTATCAAAATCCAGAAAAGAGCAATTCAATTCCACAACCACCCATAACAAAGCCCTCACCTACAGAGAGATGAACCTGGAGAAGAGTCCCCTCAGCCAGCTGGTACTTGTGTTCCCCACAGAGCTCCAGGACAGCAACACAATTTGACCCAACCAAATCATGACAAAACAAAGAGACATTTCCCTCAGATTGGACACACTCACAACGAATTTGAAAACAAATCCAATCTTGATCAACTCATATCGATTAGGTGAAATACCACAGTGTTCCACCACAGCAGTGAGATTTGTGACCCGTTGCCACAAGAAAAGGCCAACCAGTGAAGCACAAATACCATTGTAGAAACAACCTATATTTATCAGTTTATTTATTTTCCCTTTTGTACTTGAACTATTTGCACTGTTACAACACTGTACATAGCCAATAATATAACATTTGAAATGTCTATATTATTTTAACTTGAGTGTAATGTTTACTGTTCATTTCTGATTGTTTATTTCCCTTTTGTTTACTGTCTATTTAACTTGCTTTGGCAATGTAAACATATGTTTCCCATGCCATGCCAATAAAGCCCTTTGAATTGAAAGGGGGAGACAGAGAGGGAAAGATATAGAAGAGAGACAGGGGTGGAGAAGAGAAAGAGAGCGAGAGCAAGAAAGACTTAAGCAAGCTGGTCCTGGGGCTTTGTTCAAACAAACAGACCCCACAGAGCCCCAGGACAACACAATTAGACCATATTAGACACACATATTTCGCTCAGATTACACAGATCCACAAAGAACTCAAAAACAAACCCAATTTTGATGAACTCCCATATGTACTGGGTGAAATACCACAGTGTTCCATCACAGCAGCAAGATTTGTGACCTGTTGCCACAAGAAAAGGGCAACCAGTGAAGAACAAACACCATTGTAAATACAACCCATATTTATGTCTATTTATTTTCCCATTTTATGACATTTGAAATGTTTTTATTATTTTGGAACTTCTGAGTTTAATGTTTACTGTTAATTTTTATTGTTTAGTATTTACTTCACTTGCTTTGGCAATGTTAACATATGTTTCTCACGATAATAAAGCCCTTAAATTGACTTTTGAGAGAGCGATGAAAATTATAGAGAGAGCGAGAGAGGGTGGAGGAGAGAGCGAGAGAGGGTGGAGGAGAGAGCGAGAGAGGGTGGAGGAGAGAGCGAGAGAGGGTGGAGGAGAGAGCGAGAGCGGGTGGAGGAGAGAAAGAAGAGAAGAGAAAGAAGAGAGAGAAAGAGAAGAGAGCGAGAGAGAGAGAGCGGGTGGTGGAGGGGAGAGAGAAAGAGAAACAGAAAGAGAGAGAGAGATAAGGAAGTCTGGGCCCATGCAGACAAAGTCAGAGCACTGTTCCCACTGTCTGTGTGTACTAGCCTAAGGGGAACACAGGAAGAACCGACATCGATACACAGGGATCCCATCTGTCGATACCGCCACAGACATAACACAGTTGACTAGTTTCATTGACATATCAACAAATGTATTCAAAAGCCAAACAAGCCTATTTATTTGTACACCCTACTGCTCTCCTTCACAATCACAGCACGTCCCCGTGTCAAAACGCTGTCAATTTTTGTTGGCTAGCACTAGCCTAACGCTAAAGATGTATGGTTGTTAGCTAGCTAGCATAACAAAGACTAGGCCCAATGAAAGAAATGGCTCCGCTGTGTGCCTCCTCCTCCTACTACTGGCTCCCAGGTCACCTGCCAGATCAGGAGGGCTGTTGTTGCCTTGACAACCCTCTCTGGCAAGAGCAAGGCCCAACATCTCCGCTTTAACCCCTTCCTGGGATGTCAACCCTACAATGGGTGGATCTCCAGTCGCCTCCTCTCCTACTTGTATCTTTCCCTTTGTCTGGGTGGTCTTAGTGGCCTGCAGCACTGTACAGGTGAAAGCACATCCCTCAGTGGACTTCTGCTATGATACTGGCTCCTATCTTGTCTTCTTAGCTCAGTGAAGGATGTACTCATTAGTGCAAATCATAGCAAAACGTTTTTGCAACAGAAAAGCCCACAGAGGGATGCATTTCTCATTCGACAACTTCAGGATAGTCCCTTCCTGTTTGGCCATTTTGGTTCCTAGTGGGAAGCCTGACCTGGGGGAGCCTGACTTGGGGGAGCCTGACCTGGGGGAGCCTGACCTGAGATAGGTGTGATGATGGGGAGACTAAAGCCATTTCCCCAAGTGCATAGTGTTCTGAACATGCAAAGACAAGTTTAGTGACAGGCCACAAGAGCTGTGCAAGCGTTTTGGTAAAATCCTGAAAGCTACAAGCTCTATGAATTTGAGTTCCAATGGAGTATGCTACTACCATCCTGTAAGTTCAGGAAAAAATGTTGTAGCACAAGATGGAGACAGGTTCATCATTAGTTGTAAAAAAAAAAACAGCTCTTGGCCACTACCATTCGAGATAATTGAGAAACTGAACCCATTTTGCTTAAGCTCTGCTTACGAACATTGCGCAACAGTGACTGGCCACAACAAAGGGAGAGCAGAGTCGTGTCCATTGGAGCACACAATAGAAAATTATTTGCAAAAAAAAAAAAAAAAAGTGCATTTCTTATTGGACAGGTCCAGGTAATACCTCCCCGTCTCAGTCATTGTGTCTTCCATTTAGTGCCCTAATGAACACCACGGAGCGCAGGAAACATGGGTCAGTATTTTTCCTCTGTGGGATGAGATGAGAGGCAGGGAGAGTGCTGGAGCAAGGGGGAGAAACAGGGAGGGGGGAGTCCACATCAGATCAGACCGGTCTGACTCAGGACATGCTGACGTCAGCACTGTTTTCCCAGAAGCCTTTAAGCTCTGTACTGTCGGAGGGTCATCGTCCGGGCCAATGACAGGGCAAGATGACAGCTGGGTGGACAGCTATAGGATGCGGCCGAGACAACCCTGACAAACTCTACAGCCTACACAGGCCTGATACGTCACACACCTGAAGTCCACGAAGCCTGATAAATAGCCACACACACACACATCCTATCCTACTGCTCTGACATACTCTGTACACTACCCAGAGAGGAGTGCAGCAGCAGCACACCAAAACAACAGCTAGTACAACTGGTCCCATTTAAATTAAGATTAGAAGGTATGGCCCAAGAAACAAAGAGGCAGAGAAGCATATCTATCGCCACTACCCAAGGCATCAAAACCACCGTACAAGGGATAACAAGGAAGATGGGTCTATGTAGTAGGTCTAGATCTCACAGCAGAGGAAAGTACTCATTGCATAAGTTCGCTTTCCAACTCCGGAGAAAAAAAAAGTACCTCATAGAAAAACATTTTTTAATTACACTCGTCTGGATGCGCTCTCATTCTACATCAATGTAGGCTCAAAAGAAACCAGGGCCTGTATTCATAAAGTGTCTCAGAGTACGAGTGCTAATCTAGGATCAGATTTCCCATTAAGATAATAATGAATATGATTATATTGACAGGGGGACCTGATCCTAGATCAGCACTCAAGACGCTTTATGAATATGGGCCCAGGCTCTTCAGCAGAACCCCAGCAGCATGTGCAACAGCAAGTCTTATGAGGAGGGGCAGAACTCACGTAGTCATGGAAGGCCTTCGCTTCACTGGAGTGGTCACATGTCTCTCTTCTCTCTGGTGCGGCACAATACAGGTCCCAAAATACGCTGTGGACAAGACACACAGGTCATCAAGCAACGCTGTGGACAAGACACACAGGTCATGAAGCAATGGAATAATGTGAATGATACAATATGGTGCATCGACATCAGTGGAGGCTGCTGATGGGAGGACGGCTCATAATAATGGCTGGAGTCAATGGAATGGCATCAATCACATGGAAACCACATTTGATACCATTCCATTGACTCCATTCAAACCATTATTATGAGCCGTCCTCCTCTCAGCAGCCTCCACTGATTGACATATGGAACACTTACCACCACCAAGAGTGTAGGAACCCAGGCGGTTCCCCAAGTGTGATGTTCTTCTCCCATCGGATCTGGAAAAGGGAGAATAACACTAATGGGGAACAATACGGCATACTTTAACAAAAACACATGGGGAACAATATGTCCTACTTTAACAAGAACACATGGGGAACAATAGGGCCTACTTTAACAAAAAACAATATGGCCTACTTTAACAAAAACAACTATGACATTTATTTATTCAAAGTGGGAATTAGTTTGTTATTTAAGTATGGTCACATGGATAGGACTGATATCCAGTTAGTAGTAAGATACTCACCTCTGATAAAAAGGTCTGTGCGGACTTCTGTGCTCCTATGTGTAACAAATATTCATAGACGTATAAAGCTAACCTGTGAACAAAAAACAACAGTTTGAATAATATTATGGCATAAAAAGCAAGTGTTTTAGAACGACATTTTAGGCTACTCTAAATTAGCCTCATTTGACTCAATTACAACGCATACATATTAGCCTACACACAAACAGATGTAAATTAGGTAGGCCTAATGGCTGTTTGGGTCTCTAATCAACTAAGATGTCTTGCACTTTGGGGCACATGAACGACAGACCAGGGCTGTAATCATTTGTCCAAACAGTTGCAGTTCCATTTTGCAACTGAAACGAGATTCTATTGGACAGATTCTGGTAGGTCCCGCCCCATTTCGTTCAAGAAACGTTTTGGAACAGAATCGGCTGGATGAAGGCACCCCTGAATGTTCATGCCGACGTTTTGCATGGACCACCGACTCCAAAGGGCCTTTTCGCACGATGGCTTTCCAAACACTTCAAATCTGAAACATTGTAACCAACAAGAAATCGCATAATTATAGGTCGATAAAAGAGTGTTGGAGACGACCCACGTAGCGGCGAACTCAAACAAAGTAGTAGCCGAAACATCGGGTGAAGCAACATTTTAATCAATTAATGTTACAGAAAAAAATAAAAAAGCTAATTGGAATGTGAATTTGTTTACGATACTCATTTTTCCACCAACAAAAGATAGACATATAGTTTACAGACGCTGAATTGAGAATACAAGCACCCATTTACGTTCAGTAATGAGGCCAAATGAAGAGTTTAAAGCCGAAGTCAGAATCGGGAACGAATGGCGAGCAGACAAGGCGGTTCATTCAATTCAATCCTCGATAAGAGGAAATTCGCTGTCCGGCAAACCACAAAGACCGGGAGGGGGGGTTACAATATGCATTAGGTAAGAAATATGTTTGAAAACTTACTTTTCCCGTGCTTGCCCATCCGACGGCACAGCGGACCCTTTGCCTTTAGGGAACATGATTTTTGTGAGGAAGAACGCCCGCCTTCTCTTTCTCTATTTTCGCTATTTCATCTGTCAGACCATCAGTCAGCCACGGCCGCGACCCTCTCTCGCACTCCTACCGCACTTCTCAACCGAGCCTGGTCAAGGAGAAGGGGATGGGGCTAAATTGACTGGCAACTCTTTTCACCAATGAGCTTACAGGAATTCCCATCTAGGCCTGCCTTAATGTTAAGTAATGCTTTTCTGTTGCCAATTGGAGGTGGTTGTTACAGTAGACAATCTACTTTACATATCCCAACGTTTATTATCATGCAAAGTTAGAATAAAAGGCACAATATCTTCAACATTGAGAGGTGTCATCTAGACAAGCCCTCCAGTTTCAGCCCTCTCCATAACGACAACTTATTACATTGTAAATGATTATTAGAGCCTAAATTATACTTATAATTATTATAATTATACTTCATAGGACATAAGCAAATATAACATATTTTGTTTATTTTCATTGTAACCTAGCTGGTTCTGCTAATGTTAACCCATATTCTATTTAATTTATGTGCTTGAAATGTCATAGACTATTGTGAAATGCAAAGTTTCCTCTACCCCTGCTGTTTTTCCCCCCTAAGTAGGTTTTTTATGTTATGATTTTCATCATAGGTCTAGGCTACTACCTGTTTCCATCTAATCTAATATTTATAATTAACTATTCACCAGTATTAGATCGAACTGAAGTAGCAACATCTTCCCCCTTTAAGAAAACTGCAAGTTAAAAAAGACACCTTATTGGTTGTTGAATGAGTAATGTATCCTAAAACGTGCGATTAGAATGGCCTGCTATCACATTGCTACCATTTGTATTGTCGTTAGCGTTCTGTTTTTGGTACTTTGCAAATTAAAGACTAGCCTATTGTAGCCTCACGTACCTTACAGTTGATAATTTCTCCACAATCGTTTAAACATTATCTTCTAATTTTGTTTAAATCTGAACTCTATACTAAATCTATACTCAAACTAGTTAGCTGAAAGTATTTTTTTTTTGTTTAAATGATTGAAACCATCAGCAGACTAGGCTATAATAATGCTGCGTTCATAATCCACTGGGAAGGTGGAATTTACCACATTACTGGGAAAAATCCACTTGAATGCCCCTCCAACTGGTAATTACAAGTGGGAAACTCATCATTCATCCCTGAGCTCCGACTTCTCTGCATGCTGACCTCTGACATCACCTACTAAGGACATTACCTCGATAACCAGATTTTAGGCAGTTAAATGCAACAGCAAACCTTACTTATAAAAATGTATCTATAAATATGGTTTTTGAACACTATAATTTTAAAAAAAGCATGATAGCTGTACTTTTATCTTATGGTTGATGCAGCTTGTTGGCCATTAGTCAATCGGCATTTCTCAACAAGTTCAAAGCACGGGAATGCATCCAACTGGTATTTACAACTTCACAACTGGTAATTACCACCTTCCCACTTGATTATGAACGTATCTTAATGGGGTAAATTGTGACAGGACAAACCAGCCATAGTGCAGCACTCGTTCTGTAAATATGATGTAATACTAATGTCTTGGTTCTCAACATGTAACCTTAAATTCACTATAGACTGAGTTCTGTCAGGGGACCTTGGGGTATAGGCCTGTACAGGGGCGCAACTTTGGTTTTAGAAGGGGGGGGGGGGTGTAATTATTGTTATTATATATATTTTTTTTTTTATCAAGTCGGAATAACACTCCAAACAGCCTACTTGACTTGCTGACCAGGCCGCGCACGCGTGTTGATTTTGTCCACCCACACCAGAAGCGATCAGGACACGCAAGTTGAAATATCAAAACAAACTCTGAACCCACTATATTAATTTGGGGACAGGTCGAAAAACATTAAACATTTATGGAAATGTAGCTAGCTAGCTTGCTGTTGCTAGCTAATATGTCCTGGGCTATACATATTGAGTTGTTATTTAACCTGAAATATACAAGGTCCTCTACTCCTAAAACTGAGTTTGTTTCTTGTAATCTCTCCTCCTTCAGGCTTCTTCTTCTTTGGACTTTTATATGTCGGTTGCCAACCAACTTTCAGGTGCATCACCACCACCGACTGGACTGGAGTGTGGACCTCAGTTCATCTTTCAATCACCCACGTTGGTATATGCTCCTAAAAACCAACGATGCGATGGGAGAGGCAGGACTTGCAGCGTGTCGAGCGTCACAAATGGAACCAAGTTCTATTTTAGCGCCTGGCTACAATGATTGAGTAGCATATATGTGTAAATGTGTTTTGCAATGCTCGTGGCGAGTGGTGTGGTCAGCATGTAAAGCATACGTTGCCTTGTTTTGTATCACATCCTACTTTCCTTCCTTCCAGACTAAACAGATAAGAATGTATGATCCATGTGTGTCTATGCTACTACAGCCTAATTATAATAATATATAATATATGTCATCTCAGTCAATAGAGCTGAAACTTTATGGCACAGCTCATTCAGTGCAGGGTAATTGGATCTGGATTAAGCCCCATTTGGGTTGTTCACTCTCAATCGCTACATTGGTGATAGAAGTGGGGTCTGCCAAGAGGTGTGGACCTAAGGCACAGATGGTAATGTACTTTCTCTGTATCTGCTGGTGCGCTGGATCAAGCCTTGCATGGACTTTTATTTTCCCAATCAATGCAAGCGATTTATAGCTGCCAACTCGCACCTGTTTGTTTGGTTTATTTCTCAGTAGATTAATGTAAATATTCACTTTAGAATAATGAGCCATTTTCAAAGATCCGTTTGCGATTTAACAACAACAAAGATGTTACTTTAAACAACGAACACCGTATTTTTTCTCAGACATTGCACATAATTGCAAGCCCAATAGAACAGCGGAGTATTTGGCCCACTGTAAAAGTTTTTACCACGCTGCAGGATGCTCCTCTGCCCGTTTCAAAAGCAATAACAAATACTCCTGCGGCGATTAGTGGCGCTCTTAAATGCAGATCTCATCTTGAAATATTTAGGACTATTAATGGTGCATTTCCACATTAAAGTTCCACCTTAAAATAGTTTAGTTAAATTGGTCCCCCAACACCACCAACAGGAGGTGTGTCTGCTCGGTTTAGCGGCGTCATGCCACCAGTGATGTATATACAGCCTTGATTGCAGATGTTATGTATTGGCCGTTTATAGGCTTTGATGTTCTGGTCGGCCATATTGGGGCACTCCATTAGGAGCAGTTTCCATAGGGATGAATAGAATTCCACAATATTTCAATTAAATGTTTCAAGGACAAAATCACATGTATTTCGTTGTTGTAGTGGAGACGGTAACATTAGTACTCTCTGAAAAAAAAACTTTAAGGAATGCTATTTTTAGCTCGCATAATTTATTTAAAAGTATGCATCAAGGTGTCTGTAATAGAATAAATGACGTGTCAAAAATGAATGTAGACATTAGTAAATGCATTTCTATAGCTTCCAAAATCTTTTTTTACAACGGAGGAGGAGTACCAAGATGGCTGCGCGTTGGAATCATCCAGGGATTATACACATAAATGCATGCCACACAGTTGCGTCGGAAGAATGAAGGAAATAGACCGAGAGGGTGTGGGGTGCAGACCTTTCTCCACCGGACTGACGTTTTTGTTTTGCTTATTCATTCATACAAATGTGACCTGACCGTCTGCAGAAAAGTTCACTTTGGGTAAGTCTATTTTATTGTCTTGGGAAATTACGTAAAACTTTTAAAGAGCGATTTCCTAATCATTGTTTTTACTCTGTCAATTTATTTCCTCAGTGAGTGTCTCATTCCACCACGCATATAGTCTAGCTATCTCATGAGTGTGAGATAATAACCGAATAACTTGACGAATCCCGTTAGTACTGTAGACCAGTCTATTGGACGTCACTGCTCCGCTGTGTCGCATGTCCCGCGAGCACTAGACCGGTGACTGTTTCATGTGAACAGAGAGCTGGAACAGACTGTTGACAATACCAATGGACTAACGACATTCTAGAATAACACACTGTAGTCTATTTCTTGAAGTTGATTTCGTTTCAACCAGATGTGTAGTCTACAGTCAGCGAGTATCTCCAGTTTTCCTATCCAATTCACTAAGGGTATCATTATATAGCATTACTTAGTGTTCTTCGAGGGAAAAAACAACAACATTGTTTTAAGCAATCTGTCAGATGACAAACTGAGGTTCAGATTATTCCCAAGTAAAGCACCTTGTTTTGTGAAGCACAGTAACTATTTTGTAGTGGCAGTGGCCCTGGTCCAAAATGACTGTGCTGCTTGAGCGAATGAAGTATTATTTTAAGCCACAAAAGATGAACAAAATGTTAAGTTATTTGTTTTATTGAGACATGATCAATGTTTACTCCTTTTATACGTTATTTGATATTTCCATGAGACCCATTGTGTGAATTGCCTTTTGTTCACCTCAAGTCCTTCTGAGAGCTAAGTAGGACCAGCTCAGACTGTGAAATAATCTCCTTTGTTCTGAATTAGTTTTCATTGTGACTAGATTAGGATTTCCTCGAATGTGATGAATAGGGTGCCATTAAGACGTTGGCATAATGAAATAATATAATCATTTATTCAAGGAGCTTGAATAACTACAATATTCTTTGTAGTTTGTATCCTAAAACCAACCTAGCAGCACCTTTTTAAAGAGAGGAAACAGTGCACAATACATTGTTATACAGTATAATGTTCAACGAACATGACACACTAGATTGAGACTATCCCTTTCATGTACTGTAATAAACTTTAACTTCTATTTTTTCCCCCCTGTGCCCCCTCTGTCCAGTCCAGAATCATGTCGTGTGAGAAGGGCGATGGGGACCCCATGGAGGACCACCTCTTCATCCTGGAGAGTGGCGAGGTGTACAGGAACCCCACAGAGGTCAAGATGAGCCAGATCGTGATGCCTTGTCACGCCAACCACTGTGGAGAGCTCAGCGTAGGACAGCTGCTCAAGTGGATGGACTCCACAGCCTGCCTGTCTGGTGAGCTATGACTTATGACCTCTAAAGAAAAAGTGGTCCCTCTAAGTCCCAACCAGGGGCTCTGGCCAAAAATGCATTTATAGGAAATAAGTTATAATTTGGGACGCAGACACTTGCTGCAGCCCTCCGAGACGTGGATTGAGATCAACAGCTATGGAGTCCTGTCAGCCGAGAAAGCATGTATGTACTGTATATGTGATGTTCATGGACCTTTATGTTGTAACAGCTGAAAGACACGCTGGGTCTCCCTGTATTACTGCCTCTGTAGATGACATCCACTTTGAGCACACTATAGGGTACGTATTTCACTTCCTGACTTCAGACCTTTTCAGTATATTTACAGGGAGCTTTAGCTTTTAGCCTTTAGCTCAGAAAGGAGATTTAATTTTTTTAAACCTTTTTTTTAACTAGGCAAGTCAGTTAAGAACAAATTCTTATTTACAGTGATCGCCTACCCCGGCTAAACCCGGACGACGCTGGGCCAATTGTGCGTCGCCCCGATGGGACGGCCGGATTGTGATACGGCCTGGATGGGCTGGTGTTCTTCTGTTTACACTGTAACCACTGTCCAATGTTGATCATATAAATGTTTGTTTGTTTGCACGCAGAGTCGGACAGGTTGTTAACATCAAGGCAAAAGTCAACAGGGCCTTCACATCTAGCATGGAGGTTTGTGGGGACACCATCTTTGTGTAGTAAACATTTAATCTATGGAATTTTTGTTTTGAAATCCTAAATAATGTATGTCGGGGATAGAAATGATACACAATGATGTTCCAGACAACCGGTGTTCTTTACTGTAGAATCTAGTCCCTGTTTAATTCACCTGTAACCTGTTCTCAAAGTTTATTGGTTGCCTACACTGTTTTGCAGAAGTTCTCACAAGTGCAGTGAAATGCTTATGTTTTTAGCTCCAACAATGCAGCAATTTATAGCAATATAATAACAATATACACTTAAGAAGTATTACGACCTCAGAACGAGGTGTGTGTGTGTGTGTGTGTGTGTGTGTGTGTGAAATAACACATATGGAATCATGTAGTAACCAAAAAAAGTGTTAAACTAATCAAAATCTATTTTAGATTCTTCAAAGTCGCCACCCTTTTGCCTTGATGACACCTGTGCACACTCTTGGCATTCTCTCAACCAGCTTAACCTGGAATGCTTTTCCATCAGTCTTGAAGGAGTTCCCACATATGCTCAGCACTTGTTGGCTGCTTTTCCTTCACCCTGCGGTCCAACTCATCCCAAACCATCTCAATTGGGTTGAGGTTGGGTGATTGTGGAGGCCAGGTCATCTAATGCAGCACTCATCACTCGCCTTGGTCAAATAGCCTTTACACAGCCTGGAGGTGTGTTGGTCATTGTCCTGTTGAAAAGTCCTGCTAGGGTTGCATATTTTGGGGAATATTCAGAGGTTTAAACTTTCCGTGGGAATTAACAGGAATATGGGAATTAATGGAAATATATGCAAATTAATACAATTTAAATGTAGATGGTTTTTGCATTGGATATATTGACCTTTTACCTTATCAATAGTATACATAATTGCAAATGATTAAATCCTTCCAATAGAAACCCCCCCCCCCCCCCCCAAAAAAACCCAAATTGAAATTAATTAATTCACATGGGATGATTTCACTGAACAACAAAAGAAAGGGAATATTGAATGATCCATCGCATCTCCCAAAAACGTTTTCAACATACATCTGTAAAATGATAGTCTATAAACTAAAGCTTTGGTTGACTTCCCTGTCTTCTCCCTGGACCTCCTCAATGTCCACACCTCTTGAACATCAGACTCTGAGGCCTCATATTCACGGTCACTTTCCAACCTGGTTGAGGATGTCTAGTTGTCGGGCTCAAAAAGCCAAAAATTTGCCCGGATGGCCACCTTTTTCAACTGTTGTATTGGTCAGCCTGTTGTGTGCTTTGGTGTGTGTGTTCCCAAACAAGGACCAGTTGCGCTCTGAGGCGGCTGATGTTGGTGGGATTTGGAGGATGATGGAGGCAACAGGGGAAAGAGCCTCAGATCCACAAAGTCCCTTCCACCAGGTGGCTGATGAGATATGTTTGCATGACTGCCAAATTGCATCTCCATCCCAAAGCCCTTGCTTGGAAGTGTACTTTCGCCAGACTGCCAAGAACCTTGTCCTCATCCATGCCAAGGTGGCTAGACACGGTAGTGATCTAGACACCATAGGCCTTGTTGATCTCTGCACCAGACAGGATGCTGTGGTCCAAGGTCATTGATGACTGCCTTCAGCTCATCTGCAATGTAGAGACTGGTGTGTCTGTTGTCCCTTGTGTCTGTGCTCCTGTAGAATACTGGTTGAGGGGTGGAGATTATGTAGTTAATTATTCCTTGCCCACGAACATTCGACCACCGATCAGAGATTTTTTTTTTTCTGCTTTCTCTGATTTGCTTGACCTTCACTTGAACTCTGAACTCTGCATCCAGAAAATGAGTAGATAAAGCATGTCTGGTTGGAGGGGTGTATGCTGGGTGAAGAACATTCAGAAATCTCTTCCAATACACATTGCCTGGGAGCATCAGAGGTGAACCAGTTGCATACACAGCTCAAGCAAGACATTCATCAGCATTTCTCTGACTACGTTCCTCCATTGAGTAAAAAAAAACTTCTGATTCCAGGAGGACCATGAGCTGTTGCTATTGATAAGGTGTTTGATTCATCATTTTCACCTCGAATAGAAATAGAGGGACTTTTGTCAGAGGTTACAATTCCATGTACAGATAAATAGTTAAGCAGTTAGATTAAACAACTCCTTTGTAAGAAATGTTTTAATATGAAACATGTATGGAAACCGGTGAATTAACACTCTTCAGTTAGCAAGCTAAAACCCACATGGTAGCAAAAACTAATTAGCAGAAATGGTTAACAAGTTAGAAATGATTTAAACACACTTTGCTGTAGGCTACTATTTACTAGTTAACAAAAAAGCATGTATGTCATATAAAATATATTCACCCCACCCAGTATTGTAATCAAAACTTACCAGAAAGCCTGTAGTCCTTGGCTCAGACAGTATAGTAGTGTGGGCTCAATAGCATCTCATTAGTGTGCAAGCTCTTGAGAATCAGCTAAGCCCCGCTATGTGCAAACCATATGGGATGGTGTATCGCTGCAGAATGCTGTGGTAGCCATGCTGGTTAAGTGTGCCTCGAATTCTAAATAAATCTCTGACCGTGTCACCAGCAAAGCACCATCACACCACCTCCTCCATGCTTCACGGTGGGAACCACACATGTGGAGATCATCCGTTCACCTACTCTGCGTCTCACAAAGACAGACCAAAGGACAGGTTTCCACCAGTCTAATGTCCATTGCTTTGGGCTGCAATCTAAGGTGCAATTATCTCTAATTAATTTATCCTCTGCAGCAGAGGGAACTCTGGGTCTTCCTTTCCTGGGGCGGTCCTCATGAGAGCCAGTTTTATCATAGCGCTTGATGGTTTTTGCAACTGCACTTAAACTTTCAAAGATTAGAAATTTCCGGATTGACTGACCTTCATGTCTTAAAGTAGTGATGGACTGTCGTTCCTCTTTGATTATTTGAGCTGTTCTTGCCATAATATGGACTTGGTCTATTACCAAATAGGGCTATCATCTTTATACCACCCCTACCTTGTCACAACACAACTGATTGGCTCAAACGCATTAAGAAGGAAAGAAATGACAAAAATGTTAACAAGGCACACCTGTTAATTGAAATGCATTCCGGGTGACTACCTCATGAAGCTGGTTGATTTTTTTTTTTTTTGTTTTTTTGTTGCTTACTACATGATTCCATGTTATTTCATAGTTTTGATGTCTTCACTATTATTCTACAATGTAGTAAAAATAAAGAAAACCCCTTGAATGAGTAGGTGTCCAAACTTTTGACTGGTACTGTGTATGTACAGTGGGGAGAACAAGTATTTGATACACGGCCGATATTGCAGGTTTTCCCACTTACAAAGCATGTAGAAGTCTGTAATTTTTATCATAGGTACTCTTCAACTGTGAGTGACGGAATCTAAAACAAAAATCCAGAAAATCACATTCTATGATTTTTAAGTAATTAATTTGCATTTCAATGAGGGATCTGGTAAAACATTATGCACAATATAGGGGGTGCCATTTGGGACTCAACCATAGTAATATATGTATGTAAGGATGTGTCTGACACCATGTGGGCACTGTCCTCAGGTGGGCATCGCGGTGAGCTGTGAGGACCTGTTCAGTAGCTGCCAGTGGAATGTGTGCAATGCCTTTGCCACCTTTGTGGCGCGACGCACTGAGGAGGGGAAGGTGAGGGCTGAAGAGCGAGAGGGAGAGGGCACCCATCTTGGTTTGACAGTGTTGGATGTATCAACCACATCAATATGTCATGCTTTAATAGGAGGGCACACAGACCAACACTGTGTGTGTGTGCGCGCAGGTGCAGCTGAAGCAGGTGATTCCGCAGACGCAGACAGAGCAGATGGAGTACAGCATCGCGGCAGAGAGGAGGAGGATGAGACTGACCCATGCTGAGATAATCACAGACCTACTGAGCAGCAACACCGCTCAACTAGGTATTATACTGTCAACACACAGCTCAACTAGGTATTATACTGTCAACACACAGCTCAACTAGGTATTATACTGTCAACACACAGCTCAACTAGGTATTATACTGTCAACACACAGCTCAACTAGGTACTATACTGTCAAGACACAGCTCAACTAGGTATTATACTGTCAGCACACAGCTCAACTAGGTATTATACTGTCAGCACACAGCTCAACTAGGTATTATACTGTCAGCACAAAGCTCAACTAGGTATTATACTGTCAGCACACAGCTCAATTAGGTATTATACTGTCAGCACACAGCTCAACTGGGTATTATACTGTCAACACACAGCTCAACTAGGTATTATGCTGTCAACACCAACTAGCTATTATACTGTCAACACACAGCTCAACTAGGTATTATACTGTCAAGACACAGCTCAACTTGAGCAAGGCACTTAACCCTCATTGCTTCTATAAGTCGCTCTGGATAAGATGGCGTAAATGCTAAACTGTAAAGGTAGTTATAGCTTATAAGGCCCCATTTATAGCCTTTACAGGTCACAGGGTGCCTCAGTTGTCCAAGTTCCACTTATCTCTAATGTGAAGTGATATCACTGGCAGTCACACCTGTACCCACCCTGGTGAACAGTAGCATTACCTTCTAGTGTGTGTGTGCGTGTCAACAGGAGAGTGCCAGGAGTACCAGGGTGCGGTGTCAGCTGAGCGGACGCGGGTGGAGAGTGTGGAGCTGGTGCTGCCTCCCCATGCCAACCATCAGGTCAGCACCTTCGGGGGTCAGATCATGGCCTGGATGGAGAACGTGGCCACCATAGCAGCATGGTGAGTGTCTGTCTGTCTAGCCTGTCTATCAGTAGCATGTCCTTCTCATAGAGATAATGAGGTTTCTTACTGTAACAGAATATGGATATAGTATATATTAATGGCCCAATGCGCAGATGTTTTTATCTCAATATCCAAACATTTTTGGGTAACGATTGAAGTACCTTACTGTGTTAATTCAAAAAGTGTAAAAAAAAAGTCCAAAACTCCGTCCCATCAAACAGTTTTCTTTTCAAACAGCTGTTACTCTAAAAGGGCATTATCATAATTTTCTCAATTTCAGTGTTATTCCAAACTCATAGTGTGAAAATACTGTATATGTAACACAGAAAAATCTAGTTTTTGACTGCACTGGGCCTTTAATTTACACTGAACAAAAATATAAAGTGTTGGTCCCATGTTTCATGAGCTGAAATAAAAAATCCCAGAAATGTTATATCCCTGTTAGTGAGCATTTCTCCTTTGCCAAGATAATCCATTCACCTGACAGGTGTGGCATATCAAGAAGCTGATTAAACAGCATGATCATTACACAGGTGCACCTTGTGCTGGGGAAAATAAAAGGCAATTTTTGTCACAACACAATGCCACAGATGTTTTGGGGGGGAGTCGTGAAATCCATAGGTTAAGACCTAATTCATTGATTTCAATTGACTGATTTCCTTATATGAACTAACTCATTCAAATCTTTGAAATTGTTGCATGGTGTGTTTATTTGGTACATATTGTTTTTATATGTTCTGTCTATTTAGTAGAATGAGTAGATGATCAAAACCAGGTTGAGTTTTTCTTCTTCAGAATATAGTCTCTTTCTTTCCTTCATTCTCTCTCTGTATCTCATCTCACTCACTCTTACTCTCCAGTCGTCTGTGTAACGCTCACCCCACTCTGAGGACCATAGACATGTTCCACTTCCGAGGCCCGTCTCACATCGGTGACCGGCTGGTGCTAAAGGCCATTGTTAACAATGCCTTCAAACATAGGTGAGTCCTAACAAAAGTTAGGCACCAAACTGAAGAAAATGAGAACAGCTTGTTCTCAACCGCTGTCCAATAACAACCGCTTGTTTTTCGTTTCTGTTAAAAAAACAGATTTTTTTTTGTTGTTACGGTGAGCCCTAATGAACTCAACCCGAGAGTGAGTTTCAGCTTTGAGGGATATTTACTGGCAACAAACAATGAATGGGAAACTGGTATGGCAACCTTTTTATGTTTGTATGATATTAGTCTATGTAACCTATTTGTGCTTGTATGTGGGTGTGTGTTCCAGCATGGAGGTGGGTGTTTGTGCAGAGGCCTACCAGGGTGCGGGTGCGTTGCGGCACATTAACAGCGCCTTCATGACCTTTGAGGTGCTGGATAAGGACAGGAAGCCACGCACACTGCCCCGGATCCGACCAGAACCTGTGGTGAGTTCTGCAGATGACTTCAGAAGAACGGGCTGTTGGACCTGTGTAGTGTGTGTGCGTGAGAGAGAGAGATAGAGACTGCGTGCAAGAGAGCATGTGTTTATGGAGGTCAATTGAGAAATGACATATGTTTGTTAATTTTGTAATATTAAGAGATACATGCCTCTGCTCATTCAATGTTGGCGCAGAACTGTGAAAGCCCATTTCACTTGTTTATTTAATTGTCAGGATGGGAAGAGACGCTATCAGGAGGCTATTGCTAGGAAGAAGATCCGTCTGGACAGGTGAGGGGAGATCAAAATCCCCACTGCTATTCCCTGTTTCTATCCATTAGTGCCGGGGCGTCAACTCATTTTGCCCCTCCCTTTGTCAACATTTTGTTATGTTAAAGATTGAACTCTTTGGCCTGAATGCCAAGTGTCACGTCTGGAGGAAACCTGGCACCATCCCTACGGTGAAGCATGGTGGTGGCAGCATCATGCTATGGGGATGTTTTTCAGCGGCAGGGACTGGGAGACTAGTCAGGATCGAGGAAATATGAACGGAGCACTGTACAGAGAGATCCTTGATGAGAGCACTCAGGACCACAACCCTAAGCACACAGCGACCAGACTTGAACCCGATCAAACATCTCTGGAGAGACCTGAAAATAGCTGGCAGCGACGCTCCCCATCCAACTTGACAGAGCTTGGGAGGATCTGCAGAGAAGAATGGGAGAAACCCCCCAAATACAGGTGTGCCAAGCTTGTAGCGTCATATCCAAGAAGACTTGAGGCTGTAATTGCTGCCAATGGCGCTTCAACAAAGTACTGAGTAAAGGGTCTGAATACTTATGTAAATGTGATATTTCTGTATTTTTTATTTTTTGCAAACAATTCCAAAAATCTGGTTTTGCTTTGTCATTAAGGGTTATAGTGTGTAGATGGATGAGGGGGAAAAACAATTGAATCCATTTTAGAATAAGGCTGTAACGTAACAATTTATTTTGAACAAGTCAAGGGGTCTGAATACTTCCCGAAAGCAATGTATATTATTTTTTACTAAGACATCATGCCAGACCACATTAAATCGGGCTGATTGAGTGATACCCCTGACTTGTGTGTAAACAGTAAACCAAACCATCTGTTTTGACTGTTTACAGAAAGTACATCATCTCCTGCAAGCAAACGGAGGTTCCTCTGTCTGTGCCCTGGGACATCAGCAACCAGGTAACACACACACACACACACAAACGGACCACCACCTACTAATACTCCTAGATTAAATTAAATGTGTTGGGGTTTATTAACACATTTAACTCTACTGCCTCTGTGTGCTGGCCTGTGTGCTGGCCTGTGTGCTGGCCTGTGCTTGTTTTGAAAAAAAAAAAACAATAATTCTTCAGATACTGAATCCAAATATTTTTCCCCAGATGTATCTCAGTTACAACAATGTGTCTGCACTGAAAATAATGGCTGCTCGAAGCAACTGGATGTTAAGCTCTGAGAAAAAGAAGGTTAGTACTGTATGTAGAACAGTGTAAGAATATGATTGAACGCCATTGATATTATTCATTAGAATTATGTTTAAGAATTGCATGTCTCCCCTCCTCCTCCCCACTGTCTAATCAAATAATTACTTTCTAATGCAATAAATGTCAATAATATATGATATCTATGCTTTAACCCGGTAAGATCCTATAGTAATTTCCATGCTTTAACCCCCTTCTTCCTGATCTGTTCCCAGGTCAGTTTGTACACGCTGGAGGAGAACCAGATTCTGTGTTTTAAGGTGGAGACTCATGTCACCGTCCCTGCTGAACAGGCCTTCCATCTGCTCTCAGACTTGCGCAGGAGACATGAGTGGGACAGGCATTACCAGTGTGTAACACAGTCACAACTATTCATAACTGATGTAGCCACAACAGTCACAGCTAGCCAGAACACAGCCACAAGTGGTCACAACCAGTCACAATGTAGTTAGAATAATCATTTTGATATCCATGGATTGAAACCTCCATTTGGATTGAAACCTCCATTTCACAGTATGCCTTTTCTCTTTCGTCCAATGTAGACAGTGTGATGTGATCATCCAGGCAGATGAGGATGACACTATCTACCGGGTGGCCACTCCGTGTGTCAGTAAGGGGGGGAAGGGCCAGGACTTCATCCTCCTGGCCTCTAGGAGGAAGCCCTGTGACTCAAGGTAACACTTCCTGTCTGTCATCCATCCATCAGTGCTTTATTTTTTTCTTGGTCACTGTTCCTCAATGCCTCAACAATCCTTCCTACTTTCCAATGGCACTGCATTATTTTTCTGTTCACACTGCACCCTAACTTACCCATGTCTGGTTGTGTCCCGCAGTACTGTATCTATCGACCTGGCCAATTCCATTCTGTCCCTCTTAGGGACCCATACCTGATTGCCCTGCGCTCCGTCACCCTGCCGACCCACCCTGCCACTGAGGACTACACCCGGGGGGAGGTGCTCTGTGCCGGCTTCAGTATCTGGGAGGAGTCCAACTCTGTCACCAAGGTGTGCCAGTGGGGCTCTTCGCTAGCTAAGCGAAAAGCTTGCCTGGTCCCAGATCTGTTTGTGCTGTAAAGCTGACTTCTATGGTCATTTCAATGTCAAACATGATAGCAACTGTAGTTGGTAAGACAGTAGTAGTTTTTTTTTTTTTTAAATATTTGAGACTTCAAATAGCCACCTTTTGCCTTGGTTTGTGACAGCTTTGCACACTCTTGGCATTCTCTCAACCAGCTTCATGAGGACCGCCACAGGAATGGAAGACCCAGAAATACCTCTGCTGCAGAGGATAAGTTCATTAGAGTTACCAGCCTCAGATTGCAGCCCAAATAAATGCTTCACAGAGTTCAAGTAACAGACACATCTCAACATCAACTTTTCAGAGGAGACTGTGAATCAGGCCTTCATGGTCCAATTGCTGCCAAGAAACCACTACTAAAGGACACCAATAAAAAGAAGAGACTTGCTTGGGCCAAGAAACACGAGCAATGGAGATTAGACCGGTGGAAATTTGTCCTTTGGTCTGGAGTCCAAATTTGAGATTTTTGGTTTGAAGAATGTCAAATATATTTTGATTTATTTAACACTTTTTTTTTTTTTCACCACCCATCCTCTGAGGACAAAAATAATTTTGGTTTTTACAGATTTTTCTTTTGTTACATGTACAGTACCTTCGGAAAGTATTCAGACCCCTTGACTTTTTCCACATTTTGTTAAGTTACAGCCTTATTCTAAAATGGATTAAATAGTTTTTTTCTCACCTCAATCTACACACAATACCTCATAATGACAAAGCAAAAACAGGATTTTAGAAATGTTTGCTAATTTATTTAAAAAAATGAAATATCACATTTACGCAAGTATTCAGACCGTTTACTCAGTACTTTGTTGAAGAACCTTTAGCAGCGATTACAGCCTCGAGTCTTCTTGGGTATGACGCTACAAGCTTGGCACACCTGTATTTGGGGAGTTTCTACCATTCTTCTATGCAGATCCTCTCAAGCTCTGTCAGGTTGGATGGGGAGCGTTGCTGCACAGCTATTTTCATGTCTCTCCAGAGGTGTTCGATCGGGTTCAAGTCTGGGCTCTGGCTGTGCAACTCAAGGACATTCAGAGACTTGTCCCGAAGCCACTCCTGCGATGTCTTGGCTGTGTGCTTTTGGTCGTTGTCCTGTTGGAAGGTGAACCTTCGAATCAAGTCCTGAGCGCTCTGGAGCAGGCTTTCATCAAGGATCTCTCTGTACTTTGCTCTGTTTAACTTGGCCTCGATCCTGACGAAGGCCCTTCTCCCCCAAGTTTGGCCAGGCTGCCAGCTCTAGGAAGAGTTTTGGTGGTTCCACACTTCTTGTTTCGAGTCTCATCTGAATACCTATGTATTTCTGTTTAAAGATTTCTAAACATGTTTTCACTTTGTCATTATGGGGTATTGTGTGTAGATTGCTGAGGATTTTTATTTATTTATTCAATTTTAGAATAAGGCTGTAACGTAACAAAATGTGGAAAAAGTCAAGGGGTCTGAATACCTTTTCTACAGAAGTTACATAGCAAGTATAAAGTATTTTGATATACATTACATCTAGATTGATAGTACTTCTACATTATACATCATGTTTTCAGTCATAACTATTATATTTTTTGGACCACTGCTCTGTGTTTTGCCTCAGATCTCCTACTACAACCAGGCCACGCCTGGAGTCCTCCCCTACATCTCCAATGACATCGCAGGCCTTTCCTCCAGCTTCTACGGCACCTTCCACTCCTGCAACAAGTACTTGGAGGAGAACAGAGACAGCCTGGCCGTCCTGCCCCCCTCTGACCTGTGACCGACTGGTTTCATCCTGCATCCCTCTGCCTTGTGACCGAATGGTATCATCCTGGCCTCCCTGCACCCCTCTGCTATGTGGCAGAATGGTACGGTCCTGCTGGCCCAGCACCCCTACCCCTTATGTGCACTTGGACAGAACTAGGATAGCTCATTCCCTTTAAACCCTTTCTGCACTGGGGAACAGCCTGCCCTTTCCACCCCTCTCATTAGGAGATCTAGGATTTTCAAATGTGGGATTAGTCAAAGGACTTATTGTTGGTATTGTTACTATGTTGGATGTTACATCATGATATTCCAGTGTACCTTTTCCACAATACAGGTTACTTACTCTTAGACTGCCAGAACAATGACCGTATATGACTTGGCAATACAGCACAAACATATCTGGGACCAAGCTAATTAGACCTCATCTTTTTAAAATGTGCAATATGTGCAAAATGTGCTCCGTATTAAATGTTAGATCTTATCTGGGCATTAAACAGTTAGTAGCCCTATGAACACGAGATAAGTATGAAAATTGGTTTGTTATGCTGCAGTTGAGTCAAGACATGCTTGTACATGTTCTGCCTTGTCTCTAGCTACTGATCTGTGGATAAAAAAACAGAATAATAGTTCATGCCTGAGCATTAAGATGCAGCTTGTTTTAAAATACTGGTAAGATATTTGTAATCAGTCTTTAAAATCTGTAGTCAATATGTAAATGTGCTGTAATTGTGATAGCACTTTGATTTGAGATACTAATCTCAGAAAGAAACACAAATGGTTTGCTTTTTAAAATAATAAACCAATGTGGACAATGGATAAGTATTTCAACATGAGTAGACGCCATGAGGTGAATGAATCACTGTGATTTCACTCAAACAATAAACACTATAGAACTTGATTTGACCTCTCTCTCGTTCATCCTCCCGGAATCCTCACATTCCTTAAACAAATAGCCCCCAAAAAACAGTTAATAGCATTTATGAGAAGCATGGTGGAGGGATACAAGGGGACCAGAGGTGGTGATCAGGCAGTCTGGTTGACCGGTACAGGATGCAGGACCTCTATCTTGGCATGGCTAGCCTTCACACTGGCCACTCTCTCCTGGGCTCGGAGGAGTTGGTAGGTGTGCTTCGTGGCCAGATAAGTGTGTCTGTTCACTCTGGATGTAATGGCCTCCTCCTTTAGAGATTGTTGCCTGTAATACGAAACCGAAAACATTATGAGAGTAGTCCCACTTTAAAAGAAAAACTTCCAAGGATTTATGAAGCCTTCATAAACCCTTTAAGGCTTTCATAGATGCCTCTCAAATGATCAATAAGCATGCCATGCTAACTAGGTGGTGGAAAAAATGGTCTGTTATAACATCTCTTATATATTATGATTATACATGTCGCATGAAGTAGCTACAGTATTTAGGCTTTATAATGGCTTTTAAAATCATACTTAATGACTGGTAAGATTGAGGTAAGTATAGAGGTAAGTTTTGACCCTACAGTATAGTACCTATCCTCTATGCATCCCATTATGAGTTCCCTCTGAATCCTGGCCTGCTGCTTGCGGCTGGCAACCATGTCACTCCTCTCCTGCTGGGTGTGACTCTGCCTCTGCCGCATAGCATGCCTGTTGACCGTCTTGGACAGAAAGGCATGCTGCCTGCTGAAGGCAACAACCATGGCCCGTTCTGACGCCTGCCTCCTCTTTTCCTCCAGGAACACAGCATGTCTCTGCCTGACCTCCTGCACCTCCCTGTCCCGGCTGGCTCTCAGCAGGGCCAGGGCCCCCTCCACCTCCTCCTGCTCCTTCTCTCTCACCTGGAACACCTCCTTTCTGCGGGTCTCCAGGAGGCCGTGGCGCTGGCCCTGGGCGTCCTCCCTCCGAGCCTGGGAATGGGCCACCTGCTGGGCCCTCCTCTGCAGGGCCTCTGCCTGCTCCCTCATCCGGTAGGCCTGCTGGATCACCTGGAAGGGGGCTAGGCTGATGGAGCCGAGGCAGCGACCCATCAGACGCTTCTCTGCGTTAATCAGGGGCGGCCGAAGGTGGGACAGCTTGGGTGGCTCGGGACGCTGTGTGTGGAACAGGCGGATGGCCCTGCGGATGTCCCGTGCCCCCTGTTGCCGGGAGATGAGCATGTCGCTGACAGGCTCGACCTGGTGGACCAGAGCCTTGAAGCCGATGAGGCGGAAACACATTTTCCCAAGTTTCCCTTCATAGAATTCCTCTGGAGCAGTGAAGTCTGATCAGAGACAGAGAAGATCATCACAAACACCCTCCAATAACAAGTGTTGTGATGATTAGAATAGTCATATTGGAGTTTGTCTAATGTTAATCTTACATCTGCATACCAAATGGCATCCTATCCCCTATACAGGGCCTTGGTCAAAAGTAGTGCACTATATAGGGAATAGTGTGCCATTTGAGACGCACCCTACCTCTTTCCCCCTCACTGTGCTTGGCTCGGCTGGACCTCATAGTCTTACTGTTCTGAGGCGTGTTATGTGGAGGACTGATGTTGTTCTGTTTCTTGGCCTCTGAAGACACCTGGCTTGTCACCACCTCTTGTAAAACCTGCCAAACAGAAAAAACACTTCTTTAGTTAACATGTTATGACATATATTGCATGGGAAAATTTAAATAGCTGTCACAGAAACATGTTAACTTGATTCATTTTACCTCTGGGATACCAGCCTGCACCAATTTTTTCAGATTGACATACAATCTCTTGATTTTCGCATCTCGCTCCTTGTGCTTCTGAAAAATGTTGTTTACCGAAACAGAAACTCTACAAATAAAATCAGATGCTTGCCTAGTTTATTTTTAAATTGTTCCACAATGACAGTACTCAGAACTTATACAAGACCCATTTCATCCATGTCTGCAAATGATAGTGGATTAACGGAGGCCATAAGAGCGGGATTGAGTGGGTGTTTCATTCTAGGAGTATCAAGTGTCTCAGAGTAGGAGTACTGATCTACGATCATGTCCCCCCTGTCCATGTAATCTTATTTATTATGATCTAAAAGGATAAACTGACCCTAGATCAGCCTTCCCACTTGGAGACAGTTGACACTGAGATACATTACAGGGTGTAAGTAAATGATTGGGGGAGGTCCATACCTGCAGGTGCTGTTCAGCTGTGCACTCTTTGACCCAAGTCTCCCCCTGGGTCTGTTGACTGTCTGTCTCCACAGAGGGGATGGGGGTCAGATGAACGCTGAGGCTGAACCTCTTACGGCTCGGCACAGCAGGGACAAGTCTGACAGAATAAAAACGTGTAACGTTTTAGTGAGAAACACGATGACACTGAATACACAAGGAAAGAGAGGTGATTGTCTGCAGTCAATAATCTATAGGAAAATTATCTCCTATACAAGGCTTTGGGTTCCTATATAAATCAATTCTTTAAAGGGACAATCAGAAGTTGAAACAATAACAGTCTCTTCCCCACCACTGTTTCGGTAAAAAGGGATGGGACTGGAGAAATGTAATTACTCTCAAAGGACTGACCATGATATCAAAATTATAGTTTTAACCATGTTTTGAGGCTATACAGTATTTGTTTATATTTACTTTGTATACAAACATTGGAGTAAAACAAGTTTATATTTTGGGTTCTGATGGGGTGCGACAGTTATATTCTTCAAGAATCAATGGGTACATATCATTAATTTATAAGTCAAAATTTTGATGTAACAACTGCCAATTGCCCCTTTTATGGAATACTTGTGTCAATTTTTCAATGAACAGTATGGCAACAGTAAATGCTTTACCCAAGTCTTTTTCTGGTCAGATGTCCCCGGATCCATCGTTGGATGATCAACGTTGGAGAATAAACGGACTGGATCCTATTGACCTCTGATATAATCTTATGGATTGCGCTCATTTCCCTCTGATAAGGCCCCTGGATGAGACAATTTAAATGTTTATTGAAAAATTATAGCGGATACACCATAGACATAACAAAGGAAACACATATATGCAAATGACATCAAGGAGCACAAGAAGGCTACAAACCGTCTTAGCTGTTGGATAGAGGTTCAAGTAAAAATGAGAATAAAGAGGTTTGAAATGTAGAGGGAGAATCCAGTTTTCAATGATTTCCTCGTCAGAGACCACATAGTTATCCAGAGCCTTCAGTGACCAGATGCTGTTGATGATGCAGTGTCTGTAGTTTCCTTTTAGGCTTAGCGGCGTGTTGTAGAGGGTCAACGCTGTGAGGTTAGCACAGCCTGACAACCCCTCGATGTTCTTTCTAGTCCTCATGTTGTTGTCATGGAGATGGAGCAGCTGGAGTTGTCTCAGGCTGTCCCAGAACACTACGCCGGGGAGTTGGGTTATCTGAAAGACAGATGGAATACATCTATCTAGCTCTGGTCCAGGGCTTTACTGCCCGTTCCTCTACTAAGGAGGAGCAGTAACACCCTGGACCAGAGCTAGAATACATCATGCTCACATTCCATTATCTGAATGCAAGGCATCCGCAAAACTCAAAGAAAGAGAGCAAGATACAGTATTAACCATGATGTTTAGTATGATACAGAATATAAATGGTTTACTACAATCAGATACAGACAGTAGCAATCAGTTATAGCAAAGTAATAAGATATACCACTCAAATCAAGTGAATTTAGTAATATTCAGGTCTTCCTCTGAAAGAGGTCTTCTGATATCATTAGGCCTTAATTAAATAAAAAGTACCTGATTTCCTTTAAGATCCAACTTCACTATATGCACACATGAGATGAGAGCATCTATCTTGGATATAAAATTGTCCGCCAAGACGCATACTCTTAGTGACCTGCAGATTCCTAGATAATCCAGGTTTTTCAGCAGTAACTGACTCAGATTGATCATAACAACTTTTTGAGTGTCAGTCTCTTTCTCCTCCAGATCCGAACCTGGTCCCTGCCCATGGCTCAATATAAGGGACTCTGAGCAGGTCACCAGGTATTTCCTCTGGGCGTCAAGTGAATCCATTTCTTCACAGGTCTTTACATTTTCCCTCTGATTTGAAGAGGCATATTTACACAGGCTAGTAATCATATTGCAATAGTAGCCTAGCCAATTTTTTTTTTTTTTTAACTAAAGAAATAACAAAATTCATACAACCAAAAATGAGCAGGTAGAACAACGTCTGCAATGAGTTGATTATACAGCATTTTGCTACTTCATCGGATAATTAGATTTCTGTTCAAACTTATCTACTCACTGTGCAGTGCTGCGGTCAACAGAAAGGTTTTAATGTTGTCATGGCTACAGTTAATAGGCACATTTGCAAAGGTTTGCGCTGTGCGAAGGCGGCAGACAGCAAGCATAGTGTGTTCACCGTGCGTTTCTCGCTTTGCTGTCATCCAAATAAAATAGGTGTTCGACAACTAGCTGCATATATAACGGGGGAATGAGCTATTTAAACGTCTGAAATAAACTACACGTTTATCTGACTGTAGGCTATGAATTGGACTGCGTTCATCCCCGAACATTTAGCACACACATTTCTACAACCACCACAAGTCCTAAACTAGCCCAACTGGCATCATGCCTACAAAACCACAGGTGAAGAGAAGAACCACCGATCATAACATTACTTGTTGTAGCCAAAGCCTTTTGTTTCACTTAATCTATTAAATAATGTGTTACTTTGTAACTAGTCTCGCACTGCCAGACAGAACGGTTAATTTTGTCCGCCTTGCTCGTTTTGCAGAGTTTGACAACGTTGCAGTTATGCAGTGCAGCCATTGGGCATTCTAACTAACCATGTGACTAAACCCGGAAAGGAGGCAGGCAGCGACGCTGCAGCAGCTTAATCCGAGCATTTCAATCCATATCCGCAAGAAGACTATAGCCTTTTTTTTTTTGTTTTACAAATAAAACGGTGAATGACGCTAATGTTATGTAACTCATTCTGCGGCCCCGTTTGGTATGCATTATTAGACCACTTGACTTCGAGTCAGGAGAATGACTGAACAAGGAAGTAAAAAGTTGCAAATCGCAACAAGCGAGAAACTTAAAAGATTCGATACTTTACGTGGTAAGTATAGCCTTATAGAATTAGGAATACATATTCAAATTGAATAGGATCTCTACCTTGTTGTAACTATTTATACTTTAAGGCTTCAATGCAAAAGCTTAATTTGCCTGGCCTAAAGCTTTTGCTGTTAACTTTTGATTGATTGATTGATTGATTGGCTACATAGGTTAGTCATACTCTTACGGAGTCTATCGTTACTCCTTATATGTTATTTTCAGAGGTGAATTGATTCTCAAATGCGATACGGTTCTAGAAACATAAAGCCCTTTACTTTCATACCACATGAAAACATACGCTTACTGTACACAGGTGGGAGGAGCTATAGGAAGACTGGTTCATTGTAATGGCTAGAATGGAATCAATGGAACGGAGGCAAACATGTGGTTTCCATTATGTTTGATACCATTCCATTAATTACATTACAGCATTACAATGAGCCCGTCGTCCTATAGCTCCTCCCACCAGCCTCCACTGCTGTAAACTTATTTAACCCGCTTTATCACCATTGCAGCCAAAATTGTTTCAATGACAACACATTTCTGGTGGCCTTCTTCCTTTACAAACTGGTGTTCAGAGCATGCCAGATAGCTGTCATCCGTAAACACGTGCTGTAGAATGTAGATAGATAGATAGATAGATAGATAGATAGGTACTTTATTGATCCCCCGGGGGGGAAATTTCATTATCAAGCAGCTACAACAAAAACACAGGGCAGGTGCAAAATGCCACAACGAAAGTACACAAAAGACAGATACACGGTACATGATACATAGAGCGGCAGTATGAAAAAGTATAGAAATACAGGATATCTGGAGTGCAAAAAAAAAAAAAAAAAAAAAAAAAAAAAAACAAAAATAATAATAAAAAAAAAAAAAAAGCTATAAAAGGACATTGCATAGTATGAGTGGTTGGCTGAATATGTACACTATACATTGGTGGATGTTGGATGGTTAACTATACTATACAGGTTGATGGCAGAGAAATACTTCAGTAGCTAATGCGTATGATATGAGCGAGGGTAATAATAGTTTACTTAATAGACAGACTGGGTAAATGAACAGGTAGGTGAAAATTTTGCATGGTTAAATTAGCTGTACAGTTAGGTATACAGTTATATTTACAGATAAGTGAATACTTGCATGTTTACACAAACTGTACAGGTAAATGACAGGAAGAGATACTTTAATAGCTAAATGTGTGTATGATATCATTGGGGTAATAATAGTAATTCCCTTAAAATACAGTCCTTAGTGCGCAGGGTTTAATTACAGACAACTGCACTTATTGCACATTTGATATACTAAAAGCAATGAGAAAAGGTGCAACTGGCAGGATACTAATATGCATTCCTGAGTGAATGCCTAGGTCCAATAATTACTTACAATATTGCATGTGATATAATATAACAACTGTACATGGGTATGTATATACAGACCTGTATGAATACGTATGGCCTGAGTGGATGAGTGCTGACGGAACAGAGTTACTCACGGATGGATGCATAATTATTAAACTAGGTCCTAGCACCCCAACAGTTCCAGATCTATGTTGCCGACGGCACGGCACCCCGGTGAGGCATTATATAGTCTCATAGCCGCCGGCAGGAAGGACCTCCTGTAGCGCTCTCTGGCACACCGTGGTGGGATCAGTCTGTGACTGAAAGAGCTCCTCTGCGTCATAACCATAGCGTGCAGAGGGTGGGTGACGTTGTCCATGATGGCCAGCAGTTTGGCCAGGATCCGTCTCTCCGCCACCTCCTCTAGAGTGTCAAGGCTCATCCCCAGGACAGAGCTAGCCTTCCTGATCAGCTTATTTACCCGAGTAGCATCACCGGCTTTGATGTTTGCTCCCCAGCACACCACTGCAAAAAAGATGGCACTGGCCACCACAGACTGGTAGAAGGTATGCAGTAGTTTACTGCACACGTTGAAGGACCTGAGCCTCCTCAGAAAGTAGAGTCGGCTCTGGCCCTTTTTGTACAGGGCCCCGGTGTTACCAGCCCATTCCAGTCTGTTGTCCATATGGACACCCAAGAACTTGTATGACTCAACCATTTCCACATCCATCCCCTTTATAGGGACTGCAGTCAGTTGTGCCTTGGTTCTCCTGAAGTCCACCACCATCTCCTTAGTTTTGCTGATGTTGAGCTGAAGGTGGTTCTGCTCACACCACAACACAAAGTCACTGATTGTGCTCCTGTACTCCTCCTCCTGCCCACCCCTGATGCACCCTACAATAGCAGAGTCATCCGAGAACTTCTGTAGGTGGCATGTTTCAGAGTTATATCTGAAGTCTGAGGTGTAGAGGGTGAACAGGAAGGGGGACAGGACCGTACCCTGGGGGGCCCCTGTGTTGCTAACTGCCCGTTCTGACACACAGCTCTGTAGTCGCACAAATTGTGGCCTACCGGTCAGGTAGTCCGTGACCCAGGAGACTAAGGGTCCTTCCACTTTCATCCTCCTCATCTTCTCACCCAGTAGCAGGGGCTGAATGGTATTGAAGGCACTGGAGAAGTCAAAAAACATGACCCTCACAGTGCAACCTGCGTTGTCCAGGTGAGAGTAGGCCCTCTGCAGAAGGTAGATGATTGCATCATCCACCCCGATGTTGCGCTGGTATGCAAACTGCAGGGGGTCCATTGATGAACACACCAGGGGTCTGAGGTGAGCGAGGACTAACCTTTCCAGGGTCTTCATGATGTGGGATGTCTGTGTTGGAACACTGTGCATCAATTTAACCTTTTTTGAAAATGATTTCTCGCTGATATGAAAGATAAGGTTCTTATGTTTCCAAAACCGTACCGCAAGCGATGCATGTTAATGTTCAGACCAAGCGTCGGGTCTCTTAACGAACCTCCGCTGTACAGAAGACGCCTTCGTCCCCATGACTCTTCTGTTGTGTTGGAGAGCGTCAAAACTGTGATGCGTCATGGATAAATTGTGACTGACTGATCTACACATGAATGAGCCATTATTTATGACGCAAGGTGATTTGTAGATCAGTCCGTCGGCAGTCGGCTTCAATGTCGAACAAGCCCACCTAATCTAATATATGTGCACCATACAATATTGCACACACAAATCTGATTTTCTTTCTATATCCAATCTTTTCACACTCAGTTTTACATGTGACCTATATCAGATTTGTGCATTCACTCTGATGTAGGCTCTGAAGTAGCACACATGATGCCATGCTCATTTCCTGTCACTGTTCAATTAAATTGTAGGATGGTGGTCATGGTAACAGTAGGTAATGTGCAAAAAAACAACAGCAACAACACTTCAGAGTAAAGAAGAAATCTGATCTGAGCGTCCAGACAAAGTTCGCATATGTACGATGGTGGTTTAAATCGGAAGTCAAAATATTAGATGTCATGTTTTTTTGTTGTTTCTGTTTACACATTAGGGACGAGATCAGATAGGTATCAGATATGCAAATAATTGGTCAAAGATCTGAATTGGGTTGCCTGTCTAAACACAGCCATGTTTGTTTGTCATTTAGGTAAGCAGGTGCAACCTGGAGAGTTTTGGGATCTAGTTGTGTTAACTGCTGTGGATGACGACCAGAGAGAAGCATATGAGCTTCAGATCTCAGAAAAACTTGAGAGGAAAGAGATCCCACTCGGCATTCCTTATCACGTGTTCTCAGATCCACCTGGAGCCAAAATAGGTGAGGATAACTTATATTATTGTTCTGTTTCTGATTTCATGTTTCTGGTATTAAGTGTCTCAGAGTAAAAGAGTGCTGCTCTAGGATCAGAATCACCTTTATTCATCAAGTACATTTACACATACCCAGAATTTGACTTTAAAACAGTGTTGCTTTTTAGATCACGTTGAATAAGATTACATGGTCCTAGATCAGCACTCCTACTCTGAGACGCTTGATACGTACAGCCCCTGATTTAGTTGAAGCATTTCACTTTGACTGAATTTAACTTCTCTCTCAGGAAATGGAGGCGCGACACTGCACTCCCTACAACAGCTGGAAGACATCTATGGGAAGGCGTTGGGTGGATACAGGGTCCTCCTAATTCATGCAGGTATAATCACTCATTCATCTACACTTTAGTCATGATTTACTGTGTGAATTTAACATTTTAAAACCGTATATTAGTTGGAAATTATGTAAAAGTTATATAAATGTAAGATAGGCTTATACTATTGAAAAATGGTATGCAAGCACTACTGTAAGTCTACTGTAAGACACTTTAGATAAAAATGTCTGCTAAATGGCATGATTGTTATTGACTGTTTTCAAATTGCTCTGATTTTCCTAGGGGGATTCAGCCAGCGCTTGCCCAATGCCAGTGCCCTGGGGAAAATATTCACCCCCATGCCCCTGGGAGATCCTCTGTACCAGATGCTGGAGCTCAAACTGGCTGTGTTTGTACATTTCCCCTCGCACATGAAACCGGGTGTGCTGGTGACCAGTGCGGATTGCATCGAGCTTTACAGCATAGCAGAGGAGGAGAGTATCAGGTTTGACAGATCTGGGTTCACTGCTCTAGCCCATCCCTCCCCCATCTCCATCGGAACCACACACGGAGTGTTTGTGCTGGACCAGCAGGAGAAGTCTGGATTGGCCGAAATGGAATACAGGACCTGCCTCCATTTTCTGCACAAACCTAGCGTCAAGAAGATGCATGACAACCTTGCTGTGTGTAAGAACGAGAATAGCTGTGTGTCTCTGCTGAGTGATGCGGAGTTTGTCTACACAGACAGTACATATTATGTGGACTACCACACTGCGATGTCTTTACTTAGTCTCTTCAGAGAGGTGCGTCCTTTGGGCTGCGAGATAGATGCCTATGGGGACTTCCTACAGGCCCTGGGTCCCCAAGCCACGGTGACGTATACCAATGACACGGCCAACGTCATCAAGCAGGAGAGCAGCCTGGTGGAGATGCGTCAGAAGATCTTCCACCGCCTCAAGGGAACCCCGCTCAACGTGGTGGCTCTCAACCACTCCAAGTTCTACCACATCGGCACCACCACAGAGTACCTCTTCTACCTCAGCGAGGACCCGTGCCTGAGGGGCGAGCTGGGCCTCTACAAGGTGCTAGGTTGCAGCCCAAACTTCAGCTTTAAGGTCTGCTGTGAGATGCTCAGTGACTTGAAGCCCAGCTCCTCTTTATCTCCAGGCTCAGTGGTAGAGTACTGTAGGCTCGAGGCCGGCACCCACGTGGGCGGGCGGACCATCCTCAGCGGCTGTTGGGTAGGCGCAGGACTGAAGGTGCCCGATGGAACCTTCATGCACTCCCTCTGTGTGAACCGCCAGGGCCAAACAGGTTTCGTCACCTTCGCCTTCGGCATTGAGGACAACCTCAAAAAGTCTGTGGGGGCCCCTGCAAATATGGAGGGGTTGAACCTGTTCGGGGCAAGTTTGGATGAGTGCCTGCCCAAGTGGGGCCTGAGCCCTGAGAGCCTGAGGTTCTCTGGAGACACATCGAGTTGTAGTCTGTGGAACGCCTGTCTGTTCCCTGTGTGCCTGGATATGCGTGACTCGTTCTCCCTGACTCTGGAGATGGTGCAGGCACTGCAGCCGGGCGTATCCACTGTCACTCTGCCCCTTAGCACCAAGCTGATATCACTACAGGAGGCCCTGCAGTCTAAAGACCTGGAGAAGATGCTCAAGTACAGGAAGAGACTCATGGAGGATGTGGAGAAGAAGAAATGGAGCTGACTGTGAACTATCGCAATAACTAGGCTAATATTGATTGTAATACCGTTATTCCTTTGTAATCATGATAGGAATTATTGTGTGTTAAACTTAAGTAGGGATACAGTTTGGTGGGTAGTTGATGGCATTCATGTTAATGATTAACAGGTGCAATGGTTGGATCAGCTGTTTAATATTTTGGATGTAGATTTTATATTTTTGTGGTATTTAAAAATGTGTCTATGGGGAAATTATATGGTAATGACTATCCATAACAATGACTTAAAATATTTAAAAGTTGTGTGTCTCTTCATTGTTCTACTCTGGTATGGGGCATCATCCCCATCCGTTCTGATTCTAGTTCTATGTTCTACTCTGGTATGGGGCATCATCCCCATCTGTTCTGATTCTAGTTTGGAACACAAGTGTAAGGGACAGCTCTTGACATCCTATACAGAGTCAATGATATCATGCTGGCATCCATATAGGTTTCCACAGAGAGAATGTCAAATATCCACCACACAGACCATTATGTCAAATTGGACTGGGGCATGGTCTGTGGTAGCTTCGTGATGTAGAGATGAACTGGAAGGCTAAGCAACATGGATGCCATTCCATTCCACAGGTCTCCATTCTTCAAATACTTTTACTTAATCACTGCAAGGTATAGTAGTACTCTTCTGTGATCAAGTTGTCAGTAGTTAAATGCTAAGACAGTGTCCTTGCAATTCTGACTGCATTCTTTCGTTTTCAGGCCATCCAAGCAGTTGACAACTTCAAAATTGAAAACTGACCGATGGCTTAAGACACTGCATCACAGTGCTAGAGGTGTCAAGCATCATCAAGCAGCATAAAACACAGACACCCTGGTTTGATTCCAGACTGTATTAAAACCGGCCGTGATTGGGAGTCCCATAGGGCTGTGCACAATTTGCCCAGCGTCGTACGGGTTTGGCCGGTGTAGGTCGTCATTGTAAATAAGATTTTGTTCTTAACTGACTTGCCTAGTTAAGTAAAGGTTAAATTTTTTTATATAAAAAAGACAAAGGTGATGGCCCCCTGCTGTATGAAAAGAGCAGCAGACACACACACACACACACAGATCAGTTGTCATAGTGGTCAGGCATTCCTCTCAGAGATGTTTTATTTTTAGCCGTCTGCCATGATCCTTCTTTATCAGGTCCTACTCTATTGTGACTGAAATAGGGATAGTGTTACTGCTTCACTCCTCTGTTCCACCAAACTAAACAACGTACACAGGTCCTACTCTATTGTGACTGGAATAGGGAGAGTGTTACTGCTTCACTCTGTTCCATCAAACTAAACGTACACAGGGAGAAAAAAAAGAGGTTCAATGGGAAATTATAAATCAAGACCAACTCAGACATGTACAGGTAATGGCTCATTTTCTTTCAGTGTTTTATGCTGCTTGATGGTATATGTCGGTGTCTAAATATGTACTTTAGAAGCCTATGAACAAGCTTTGCTTTGAACAATTAACTCCAGGGTGGGAGTAACTTTGTTTGCAAATTTCTTTTTTTTACCTTCAATTCTTCCTTTGGTAGTTAAATTAGGATATAGAGAAGTGACATTATTTAACAAGTGACAGGAAATGCATTTTGTAGATGTACTAAATCCATTTCAGTGTGTAACGTATGGAAAGGGTTTTAGATTTGTAAAATTACAGTATCTTAGTCAAACAGGCTAATAACTCAGTAAATGATGCTATCTCTATGCTAACAACTCTATGCTAACAACTCCCTTTCTGAAGATGAGTGGAAGAAGAAGGTGAGCGAGTCATACTCTGTGCTCATCGAGAGGCTGGAGGATGACCTACGCATCAAAGACAGTGAGCTGATAGACCTCGAACAGGTCTTCAGGTAACAGAGGGCCTCTGTGATAAAAGTGATCCATTCATTCCCTATTCAGTCTTTAAATGTTCATGTTATAACATCATAACATCACAAAAATGTTATGATAATGACGTGGTTAAAGTAATGCATTCATCCCTATTTAGTCATTCACATGTCATGATATAACATCACAGAAATGTTATGATAGTGACTCATGCCCAGTCTCCAAATACATTTCATAGTTCTAGACAATGTCCAAATGTCCTCTCAGTCGATTTATTAGTTGGTATATGTTTTATTAAATGGGCTGTAAGTTTTATAATTACAATAGTTATTACAGTGTAATAACTATTGTAATTACACATTTTTACACTCAACTTACGTCAGTATGTTGTATTTCGATGACTCAGCTCTGATGAAGCTTTCCAGAAAGTGAATTTGAATTACCGGACAGAGAGCGGACTGTCCCTGTTGCATCTCTGCTGCATGTGTGGTGGTATGTATGATTATTACTATTAATAACCTCTCACCAAAACATTACAGTGTGCTGCTGCACTCTCGGCTGGACGCCCATGAGCTCATTAGCTTTGATTGTGCTACAGTGTTTTGTTAGCCTGGTCTCAGATCTGTTTGTGCTGTCTAACCAGCAATATTAACTGGGTGGTTCGAGCCCTGAATGCTGATTGGCTGAAAGTCATGGTATACCACGGGTATGACAAAACATTTATTTTTACTGTTCTAATTCCAGTAGTAACGAGCTTATAATAGCAATAAAGCACCTCTGGGGCTTGTGGTATATGGCCAGTATACCATGGCTAAGTGCTGTATACAGGCACTCCATGTTGTGTCATGCATAAGAACAGCCCTTAGCCGTGGTATTTTGGCCATATACCACACCCCCTCTGGTCTTACTGCTTAAATATAGAACTAGGGAACAGAGACAATATACCACAGACAGATCTGATGCCAGGCTAGTATATTGTTTTCTCCAGGGAATAAAGTCCACATACGGACTCTGATGCTGAAAGGCCTACGTCCATCCAGGCTTACCAGGAATGGGTTCACTGCTCTACACCTCGCTGTCTATAAGGTGAGAGAATGGTTAGACACCTGTTGCCTTCATATACACAGGGGGGCAAAAGTTTGGAATATTACTCATTCAAGGGTTTTTCTTTATTTGCACAATTTTTTACATTGGAGAATAAAAGTGAAGACATAACTATGACATAACACATATGGAATCATGTAGTAACAAAAAAGTGTTAAATAAATATATAACAATATATTTTATATTTGAGATTCTTCAAATGGCCACCTTTGCCTTGCTGAGCACTTGTTGGCTGCTTTTTCTTCACTGCGGTCCGACTCATCCCAAACCATCTAAATTTGGTTGAGGTTGGAACCAAAAATCTCAAATTTGGACAGATTTGGACTCAATTTAGTAGCGGTTGCTTTGCAGCAATTCAACCATGAAGGCCTGATTCACACAGTCTCCTCTGAACAGTTGATGTTGAGATGTGTCTGTTACTTGAACTCTGTGAAGCATTTATTTGGGCTGCAATCTGAGGCTGGTAACTCTAATGAACTTATCCTCTGCAACAGAGGTATTTCTGGGTCTTCCATTCCTGTGGTGGTCCTCATGAAGCTGGTTGAGAGAATGCCACGTGTGTTCAAAGCTGTCATCAAGGCAAAGGGTGGCTACTTCAAATATAAAATTTGTTTAACACTTTTTTGGTTACTACATGATTCCATATGTGTTATGTCATAGTTTTGATGTCTTCAATTTTATTCTACAATGTAAAAAAAAAAGAATTGGGCCCCCAATGTATATATATATTTTTTTAATGCACACACAAAAAATTAGGAAGGAGATGGATAATGCATTAATTTGAAGATAGTGTTATTGATATAGTTATAAAGATGTAGTGAGTAGGTTACTGTTTATGATGTGTGATTCTATTGTGATTTGCTGAAAGTTATACGAATGTTTCTATCGATTGGCCTTTTATGTTAAATGAGATGGAGACGTTCCATGGTTTTACCACATGGTAGAGCCAAAGTCACATCACAAAGCACACATTGTTCTATGAACAGTGTGGAAGGTCCTGTTTTGCTCTCATGCTAAAGACTATAGAGAGTTAATCTAGTCCTGAGGCACTCAGGATCTGTATTACAGATTTGTCTATTTGAGGTCTCGGCTTAATCAAGGTGCTGATGACTTGGGGTGAACGTCATCTGTGTTTCCCTGATTCCTTGCCTCCTCAAAATGCCTGAAGAGAAGGTCAGACGGGAGGAAGCTTGTTTTCGCCAATGTGTTTTGAGAGAGGACATGAGGAATAAAATAACTACAATTGAAATGAATGTTAAAGTTAAAACAAACCTATGTGATTGACAGTAGTTGTGTGTCCTCCCAGGACAATGCTGAGCTGGTGACAGCAATGCTCCACGGAGGGGCAGACATCCAACAGGTTGGGTACGGTGCCCTCACCGCCCTGCATATCGCCACCATCGCTGGGCACCATGAGGTGCGCACTGCCCCTGTTTATACCAGTCTCAGACATTACCTCACATTCGGTAACAGTACTATTCACATTTAGGAATAGTTCTGCTAGCGTCAGCAACTATGGGTGTTCCAACTAGAGATCTAGTGATATGATAATGATATTTCCTGTAATACAGCCTACATGTTGTCATTCTAAGGCAGTGGATATCCTTCTCCAGCACGGAGCCTATGTCAACGTCCAGGATGCTGTGTTTTTTACTCCTCTGCATATTGCTGCTTACTATGGCCATGACCAGGTAATGGTTTAAACGTTTTATCCTAATATAACTGTGTAGGTAGCTTCATCCAAGCTATCCCTCTTTACCTTCTGCCAAGCAGTGGATGTGTTGAAATCTGTTTATCCTCTTACCTGTCACAAGAGATGTAGGCTACGTCCCAACTGGCATGCTATTGCTTACATAGTGCATTACTTTTGACCAGAGCCCTATGGGCTATAGGAAATAGGGTGCCATTTGGGACTTAGCCGTACAGTGTCTATTATAGTAATCCCCCAGGCTCAGTTCCACTTCCCTGTCAGGTTTGTCTCAAGTGGGTCTCTCCAAGCTCTGTACTAATCCCGTGACAAAAACAACGAGTTGCCTCTGCTCTGTTAGTGGAGGAACGCGCACTAATGCCCAGGACCAGAGCTAGGTCTTGCCATCTCCCACAATCTTGATGTAGATCGAGTATATGGATCTCCCCCACCACTCCACACCACGCTCTCACTTGAATATCTTACCTAGTTATTCTCTGATGATATAATTTAGCTCTTTTAGTGTACCCTGTGCGCACAACCCATGTGGAATTGAAGGTCTCTGGCAGTGACTGCCGATCTGCAGTAAATAAGGCTGAGTTCCTACAATTGTTAGCCCTGTCATAAACATGGATTACACCAAAGAACACTGCTACTCCAGCTGCTCTCTCATCCTCTGACTATGTGTTCTCTTATAGTCCAAGAGCATCTGGTTGTCGCAGTGGTGGCACAGGGTTACTAATATCTCCTCACTTTAATTAAATGCAGTCACTGTCACTTGTCCAATCAAGCTTAACATTGTTGTCATATATCACCCAGCAGGTGCTGTTGGAGAGTTACTCAATGAGCTTGACACCTTGATAAGCTAATTTCCCGACCATGGCTCACCACTCATCGTACTGGGCGACTTTAACCTCCTGACTTCAATTCATTGCTTTCCCCCTCTTTCTTTCCACTCCTTTCCTTTTTTGATCTCAGCCTTTCCCAGTCACCTCCCATTCACAAGACAGACAGACTAATCTCACTGCAACCCCCCTCCAGGTCTCTGATCATTACTTTGTTTCCTTTTCTCTCCCTGTCTCCTACAACACTACCCTAAACTAAACTTCCGGAGGACCTATCATCCACTCCCTTCACTCTACCTTCTCTTCCTCTGTATCCTCTGTATTCACTCTACCTTCTCTTCCTCTGTCTAAAGACACTTTCTATCACTCTAAATGTCAAGCCTCTCCGTCACGGTTGACAACTCCATGGTGTCCCCCTTCCAGAGTACAAATAACTCTGGAAGTTCATGGTGTCACACCCTGTCGTTCTCGATCAAAGCAGTGACTCGCTCCTGCAGGTTCGTGCTCTACAACATCTGTAGAGTACAACCTTTCCTCACACAGAAAGTGCCGCAGGAGTATGTGAACAATAAAATTTGATTTTATTTGATTTTAAGTTCTCCCATGTCACCCCGCTCTTCTGCACAATCCACTGGCTTCCAGTCGAAGCTCGCAACATCTTTAAGACCCTTGTGCTTGCCTACGGAGCAGCAAGGGGAACTGACCCTCCTTACCTTCAAGCTATGCTCAAACCCTATATCCCAACCCGCACACTCTGTTCTGCCACCTCTGGTCTCTTGGACCTCCCACCCCTACGGGTAGGCAGCTCCCGCTCAGCCCAGTCAAAGCACCCCAATGGTGGAACAAGCTTCTCCCTAAAGTCGAGACATCGAGTTTCTGCCCATCGTCCCAAAATATCTGAAACCCCCGACCCCCCCCTTTCCTCACAAAAAAACGAATGCACTAATTGTAATTCGCTCTGGACAAGAGTGTCTGCTAAATGTCTAAAACGTAAATCTCTCAGGTGGCTAAGCTATTGTTGAAGTTTGGGGCGGATGTGAATGTGAGCGGAGAGGTGGGAGACCGACCGTTACACCTGGCAGCCGCCAAGGGCTTCCTCAGCGTCGTCAAACTGCTGCTGGCAGAGGGGAGCAAGACTGAAGGTGAGAGAGTGCAGTAGGTCTGGGAGTTACATGATACATGCCTGAGTTACATGGTACATGTAAACATGCTCTCAATACAGACATTGTCAGAAAAATACAATCCTCGGTTCAGGTGATATACTTTTTATCTTGATGAGACGTGCGCTTGAGTGCTGAACATTAAGATGTAATTGCAAAGTGGACCTGATGTTCATTATGGTCTACCGGTACTTACCATCACATTTATCTATTGAATTGAATTGAATTTATTTTGGGTAACAGACATCTACAACAAAATGTACAATGTGGACCCAGTGGATATCACTTGAAAGTATGAATTAAAACGCTTGTTTCCAAAGTGGTCCTTGATGGTTAAAGTCACACAACTACTCTGTGAATTTCATCATGGATTCAGCGAAGTTGCCAAAGTTGTAAATGGTTTAATTAAGGAAATGTCGAGCTTAGGTGCCCAACTAGAAAACAACTCAGTCCTTTTTCCTCCACAGTGAATGCTCAGGACAACGAGGACCATGTCCCGCTCCACTTCTGTGCCCGTTTCGGCCACCATGAAGTGGTCCGCTTCCTGTTGCAGGGCAACTTTGAGCTGCAGCCTCACTCCGTCAACATCTACGGAGACACCCCTCTTCACCTGTGAGTTAACCAATGATACAGTACATGATAATGATAAGAACGGGGGGGAATAGACAGAGAATGATATCATTATCTCATGTGAGTACCCTCTGAGGAGTGCAGCAGTAGATTGGACTCTACTGGGGCTATATGTATCAAGTGTCTCAGAGTTGGAGTGTTGACCTAGAATCCATGTAACCGTTATTCATTGTTATCTAAACTGAAAGGCAAAATTTATCCTAAATCAGTGATCCTACTCTGAGACACTTGATCACTAAGTGATTTACATGATCCACACACACCAACACAGTTGTGAAGAAGGCCCGACAACGCCTCTTCACCCTCAGGAGGCAGAAAAATGTTGGGCCTGCAGATCCTCAAAGATCTACAGCTGCACCATTGAGAGCACCTTGACTGGCTGCATCACCGCTTGGTAGGGCAACTGCTTGGCATCCGACCACAAGGCACTACAGAGGGTGGTGAGAACGGCCCAGTACATCACTATGGCCAAGCTCCCTGCCATCCAGGACCTCTATACCAGGCGGTCAGAGGAAGGCCCTAAAAATTGTAAAAGAATCCAGCCACCCAAGTCATAGATTGTACTCTCTACTACAGCACAGCAAGCAGTAACGATGCACCAAGTCTGGAACCAACAGGACCCTGAACATCTTCTACCCCCAAACCATAAGACTACTAAATAGTGAGGTCAAAGGAATTGTCCGTAGAACCCCTAGACAGGATTGTGTCGAGGCACAGATCTGGGGAAGGGTACCAAAACATTTCTCCAGCATTAGAGTTCCCCAAGAATACAGTGGCCTCCATCGTTCTAAAATGGAAGAAGTTTGAAACCACCAAGACTCTTCCTAGAGCTGGCCAGCTGGCCAAACTGAGCAATCGGGGGAGAAGGGCCTTGGTCAGGGAGGTGAGTAAAAGGCACATGACGGCCCGCTTGGAGTTTGCCAAAAGGCACCTAAAGACTCTCAGACCGTAAGAAACAAGATTCTCTGGTCTGATGAAACCAAGATTGAACTCTTTGGCCTGAATGCCAAGCTTCATGTCTGGAGGAAACCAGGTACGATCCCTACGGTCAAGCCTGGTGGTGGCAGCATCATTCTGTGGGAATGGTTTTCAGCGGCAGGGACTGGGAGAATAGTCAGGATCGAGGGAAAGATGGACGGAGCAAAGTACTGAGAGATTGTTGATGAAAACCTGCTCCAGAGCGCTCAGGACCTCAGGCTGGGGTGAGGGTTCACCTTAAAACAGGATAACGACCATAAGCACACAGCCAAGACAACGCAGGAGTGGCTTCGGGACAAGTCTCTGAATGTCCTTGAGTGGCCCAGTCAAAGCCTGGACTTGAACCCGATCTAACATCTCTGAAGGGACCTGAAAATAATTGTGCAGCGACGCTCCCCATCCAACCTGAGAGGAGCTGCAGAGAAGAATGGGAGAAACTCCTCAAATACAGATGTGCCAAGCTTGTAGTGTCATACCCAAGAAGACTCAAGGCTGTAATCACTGCCAAAGGTGCTTCAACAAAGTACTGAGTAAAGGGTCTGAATACTTATGTGATATTTCTGTTTTTTTTAAATATTTAATAGATTATAGATTAGCATGGGGTATTGTGTACAGATTGATGAGAATTAGGCTGTAACATAATAAAATCTGGAAAAAGTCAAGGGTCTGAATACTTTTCCTGAATGCACTGTTACCAAACAGCTACCCGGACTATCTGCAATGACCCTCTTTTGCAGTAACTCTTTTGACTCATCACATACGCCACTGCTACTGTTTATTATCTATCCTGTTGCCTAGTCACTTTACCCCTGCCCATATCTACCTCATACCGCTGCACATCGACTCTGTACTGGTACCCTGTGTATATAGTTATCGTTACTCATTGTGTATTTATTCATTGTCTTATAATTGTTTCCATATTTTTCTCTCTCCATTGTTGAGAAGGAGCCGTCAGTAAGCATTACACTGTTAGTCTACACCTGTTGTTTAAAAAGCATGCAAGCAATAAAATGTGATTTGATTTGATGCATATGTCTACTATGATCTTCTTATATGTCTACTATGATCTTCTTATATGTCTACTATGATCTTCTTATATGTCTACTATGATCTTCTTATATGTCTACTATGATCTTCTTATATGTCTACTATGATCTTCTTATATGTCTACTATGATCTTCTTATATGTCTACTATGATCTTCTTATATGTCTACTATGATCTTCTTATATGTCTAGCTGTATCTGCAACTCATTGCCCCTGTGTTCCACAGGGCATGCTACAATGGCAAGTTTGAGGTGGCGAAGGAGATAGTGCAGCTGTCAGGCACAGAGAGTCTGTCCAAGGAGAACATATTTAGCGAGACCGCCTTTCACAGGTAATAACCCTAGTGTACCCCTATGAGTTACCTTTTCCATCTGTACTGGTCCAAGGTAACAGCAGTGTCCACCTCTCTCCACAGTGCCTGCACCTATGGGAAGAGTCTGGAGATGGTCAAGTTCCTGCTCGGTCAGAACGCCATGAGCATCAACCATCAGGGCCGAGACGGACACACAGGTGGCTATGTCTCCTCGTTACCTAATCTAGGGCCAGGAGGTTTCCCCTGGCCAGGTTACGTGATCAGAACAATCTCCTGACCATAACGATGAAGTATGAAAATAATATCTAAACCAGCCCAGAGCACTCAATAAATTCTAGTTACAACTAAAATTAGTTTTGCAGCTATAGTCATACATAAAAAACAAATTTGACGATTGGCAAGGACAAAATAAGGTACATATGAACGGGAGAAGAGCGGTTGATCTGACTGCTTAAGCTAATGACCTTCGAACCATGTCACTATCTCTGTAGGTCTGCACAGTGCATGTTTCCACGGCCACATACGTCTGGTCCAGTTCCTATTGGACAGCGGGGCTGACATGAACTTGGTGGCCTGTGACCCCAGCCGGTCCAGTGGGGAGAAGGAGGAGCAGACCTGCCTCATGTGGGCCTATGAGAAAGGTTAGTCAGTGATGGAAAGATGGGTCTGCCCAATGGGAGGCCAAGGACAAAGCTGTATCTCAGAAAGGCTAGCTTATGTAGCTACACTAAATAGAGCTGAAAACATTGAGATTATGACATTTTTACTGGATCTCTTTTTCACAGATGATTGACTTTGCCTGAATTAGTTTATTTTAGTTCATACATTTTTGTTAACCTTTATTTAACTAGGCAAGTCAGTTAAGAACAAATTGTATTTAAATGACGGCCTACACCGGCCAAGCCCAGATGGCGCCGCCCTATTGGACCAATCACGGCTGGATGTGATGCAGCCTGGATTTTGATCCAGGGACTGTAGTGATGCCTCTTGCACTGAGATTCAGTGTCTTAGACCGCTGCACCACCCGGGAGCCTGAATTGTGAGGAGATGGTTTGTAACTTTCAGGATGAGTTTTGAGTGAAGAGGATGAGAACTGTCCTGTAAAATGCTTTCAAGTTTTAGGAGGATGAGTTTTGTGTACAGGTTGGTGGCTGATTCTTGATCTATATCAATTTTCCCTACCGCCTTCTTAATCAAGCACTGAAGCTTGACTTGGTCTTGCACTCGCATGTTTCCAAACACGCATTTATATTGCAGTCGGCATTAAAACGGTTCAGTTTGCGTAAAACAAAAACATAATCTTTTGCAATTTCTTTATCTTTGCACAGTCATTGGTTTTCAGATTGTCTATTTCGATTCCCAGGTATTTATATGTGGTCACTATCGACTGATTCCTCATTGATCTTCATAGGGGGTAGTGGAGTTGTGTTGCTTCTGAAATCAATTTCCATCTCTTTTGTTTTCTAGTGGCAGTAGTCATAAATGTAGTAACAGTAGTAGTAGTCATACATGTAGTAGCAGTAGTAGTAGTAGTCATACATGTAGTAGTAGTAGTCATACATGTAGTAGCAGTAGTAGTAGTTATACATGTAGTAGTAGTAGTCATACATGTAGTAGCAGTAGTAGTAGTCATACATGTAGTAGTCATACATCTAGTAGCAGTAGTAGTAGCAGTAGTAGTAGTCATACATGTAGTAGTAGTAGTCATACATGTAGTAGCAGTAGTAGTAGTTATACATGTAGTAGCAGTAGTAGTAGTCATACATGTAGTAGCAGTAGTAGTAGTAGTAGTAGTCATACATGTAGTAGTAGTATTAGTCGTAGTAGTAGTAGTAGTCATACTAGTAGTATTAGTAGTAGTAGTCATACTAGTAGTATTAGTAGTAGTAGTCATACATGTAGTATTAGTAGTAGTAGTATTCATACATGTGGTAGTACTAGTAGTAGTCATACATGTAGTAGTAGTAGTAGTAGTACTCATAGACACTGCCGTAGTGGCATTACTAATGGTGACTTTGATAGATGGGGATAATGCGGTTATAATGGGTTAGTTTATAGTGAATGCCACCATACCAACCCTGTCTGTGTATTCTTGTATCTGTGACCCTGTCCCGGTGTCCTTACTCCAGGTCATGATACCATCGTCACTCTGCTCAAACACTACAAGCGTCCCCTGGACGACTCCCCCTGTAATGAGTACTCTCAGCCTGGCGGAGGTGAGTGGGAGAGGAGGGGGTCACTGGTGCACTTTGACCTCAAGGCCCTAACATCTCATAGGGTGAATCTCAATTGTATTTGCTTTATTCCTCGTGTTCTCTCTACTTATCGCCTTCTCAAAATGCATTGGAGGAGAAGGTCAGAAAGGATGAACCTCAGATTTTCTTATCCAATAACTTTTAAAGAGCCAAGGAGAGAGGATGTAAGGAATTAAGCAAAGACAATTGAGATAACTAATATTCTATTTTTGATGCTATACTGTATGTCTTTGCCATGCTATATACTGTACATCTAATGCTATGTCTCTTTAGGAGAGGCCAACAAAGGAGAGGATGTTGACTATTAACATTAGTAATGTTAAAAAATAACACCTCACTAAGATGATTGAATACAACACAAGAAAATGTTATTTTCTAAAAATAATAGGCCTACAAAGGAGAGAATGTTCACTATTAACATGTGCAAGATAACACCTCACCATGATTGATGAATACATACAACAGTGTATATTTGATTTTCTAAAAAGGAATAAACATGGGGCATTTTCTTCACCCTGTTTATCTTGTCACAACTCTTTCAGATGGGTCCTACGTGTCTGTGCCGTCCCCCCTCGGCAAGATCAAAAGCATGACCAAAGGTACTGGAGTGAAGTGAAGCACATGACGCGCTGTGTCCTGCATCATCCAAGCAGCACTTCACATCACTGTCAGCTGACAGTGACACACTCACTGGTTACTGTTGCCATGGGACTTATTAGAGTGTGTCTCCTATATATGATCATATGGTAATCGACAATAGCAAACAACAGACCAATGAAATTAAAAAACAATACATGGAACCCAAAAAGGTTCTACCTGGAACTAAAAATGGTTCTTCAAAGGGTTCTCCTATGGGGACAGCCGAAGAACCCTTTTGGAACTCTATTTTCTAAGAGTGTAGTGCTGACCCAATTTAGTCAACTGGTCGATTGTTTGGTCGATAGGCTGCTGGTCGACAGAGATTTATTTACTCATGCAGTAGCAAAAAGAAAATCATGGTGTACAAGACTCCTGTCTGATTGGCTCCTGTCTGAGTGGACTGATCCATAGTCTACAAGACACCTTTCTGATTGGCTCCTGTCTGAGTGGACTGATCCATTGTGGAGGCCTGTCTGAGTGTAGTAGTCTAGCTGTTCAATGTGCCTGGCTATATAAATCATCAATATATCTACGGAAATAAGACTGATCCTGCTTCTGTTGCCTGTTTGAATGTTTGTTTATAGATTGTAATCTCACAGCACCTGTTTAATATGCACACAGCGCTGGCTCCATAACGTCTTTGTCTTGATCTCCAGTATTTTCCACAACTAGTCAAATGTATTCCACACAAGAGGTAAACATTCCCGTTTCGAGTTTATTTGTCACGTCCTCTGTATCCGTTTTAAAATTTCGACCAAACGATTGGTCGAACGAACAGACAACTCTTGGTCGACCAATATTTTGTTTAGTCGGGGACAGCCCTAGACCCGTGTGTCTTTTAATTATGATCTGCTAATCAATATAGTAAATACCAGGCTAATGATAATCTGCTGACTGACTGATGGACAATTATATATTTTCCTAGTTTAGCCTACCTGATATCAGTTTGTTTTTGAAAATGTCATCATCTCTCTTTAGAAAAGGCAGATGTTCTTCTCCTCCGGGCCAGCCTCCACTCAAGCTTCCAATTGCAGCTCTCTGACCTGGAGTTCAATGAGATCATTGGTTCAGGTATTACGGACAGATTCAACCCTATAGTGTTTTCCTTAACAACATGCTTTATGCACATGCAGACTATAGTAGTAGATTATATTTTCTACCCACAGGCTCCTTTGGAAAGGTCTATAGAGGCAAGTGTAAGAACAAGGTCGTTGCCATCAAAAGGTAGGGTAAGCCTAAGGATTAACATCACTAACATTGGTTAGCATTGCTGTTGGCTCGCAAAAGGAATGGAAATACAAATAACTAAAATACAACCTGCTTAAATACAACCTACTAAAATACAACCTACTTAAATACAACCTACTAAAATACAACCTACTAAAATACAACCTACAAAAATACAACCTACAAAAATACAACCTACTTAAATGCAACCTACTTAAATACAACCTACTAAAATACAACCTAGTTAAATACAACCTAGTTAAATACAACCTACTAAAATACAACCTATTTAAATACAACCTACTTAAATACAACCTAGTTAAATACAACCTACTTAAATACAACCTACTAAAATACAACCTACTAAAATACAACCTACTTAAATACAACCTACTTAAATACAACCTACTTAAATACAACCTACTTAAATACAACCTACTTAAATACAACCTACTTAAATACAACCTACTTAAATACAATCTACTTAAATACAACCTAGTTAAATACAACCTAGTTAAATACAACCTGCTTAAATACAACCTACTAAAATACAACCTACTTAAATACAACCTACTTAAATACAAACTTCTAAAATACAATCTACTTAAATACAACATACTTAAATACAACCTACTTAAATACAACCTACTAAAATACAACCTACTTAAATACAACCTACTTAAATACAACCTAGTTAAATACAACCTACTAAAATACTACCTACTAAAATACTACCTACTTAAATACAACCTACTTAAATACAACCTACTTAAATACAAACTACTAAAATACAAGCTACTTAAATACAACCTAGTTAAATACAACCTAGTTAAATACAACCTGCTTAAATACAACCTACTAAAATACAACCTACTTAAATACAACCTACTTAAATACAACCTAGTTAAATACAACCTACTTAAATACAAACTACTAAAATACAACCTAGTTAAATACAACCTAGTTAAATACAACCTACTTAAATACAAACTACTAAAATACAACCTAGTTAAATACAACCTAGTTAAATACAACCTAGTTAAATACAACCTGCTTAAATACAACCTACTAAAATACAACCTACTTAAATACAACCTACTTAAATACAACCTACTTAAATACAACCTACTTAAATACAAACTACTAAAATACAATCTACTTAAATACAACCTAGTTAAATACAACCTAGTTAAATACAACCTACTAAAATACAACCTACTTAAATACAACCTACTTAAATACAACCTACTTAAATACAACCTACTTAAATACAACCTACTTAAATACAACCTACTTAAATACAAACTACTAAAATACAATCTACTTAAATACAACCTAGTTAAATACAACCTGCTTAAATACAACCTGCTTAAATACAACCTACTAAAATATTAAATAAAATGCTAAGACACAAATTAATTAAATAGGAACTAACTTTAATTCTCGTCTCTATAGGTATCGGGCCAACACGTACTGCTCCAAGTCCGACGTGGACATGTTCTGCAGGGAGGTGTCCATCCTGTGTCGTCTCAACCACCCCTGTGTCATCCAGTTTGTGGGGGCGTGTCTGGATGACCCCAGCCAGTTCGCCATCGCCACCCAATATGTCTCCGGGGGCTCCCTGTTCTCCCTGCTGCACGAGCAGAAGAGGTGAGTCGCTGAGCTGATCTCAAACCTCTCAATGGACTACACAGTTACTGTGTTTATAGCGCAATCAATGGCCAGGAACAGAAGAGGTGGTTCTGAACTGATCTTAGACCTGTCAATGGACCACTGTGCATTGACAGTGCATTCGGAAAGTATTCAGACCCCCTTTGTTACAGCCTTATTCTAAAATGGATTAAATATGTTTTTCCCTCATCAATCTACACCCAATACCCCATAATGACAAAGCAAAAACATATATTTTTTTTTTTTATGTTTGCAAAAAACTGAAATATCACATGTACATAAGTATTCAGACCTTTTACTCAGTACTTTGTTCCTTTGGCAGCGATTACAACCTTGAGTCTTCAATTCTTGTGCATCTCCACAACATATAAATTAACAAAGAACCTAGTAATGGACCGTGGTAACACTTTACTATAAGGTACACATATTAGCTACTCGTTTGTACTGTGTATATAAGGAGTTAACAGGGCTTAATTATGCCATATTAGACATTTGTTAGGCATTCATTCAAGTTTTTCTTATTCAATTATTATTAGTATTGTTAGCAATAATAAACTAATATAATATTTAAGTTACACAAGACTTTTCCTCCTCTAAGAGGGAATTTTATTCAAGGTAAAAACAGCAACAACAACATCAAAGTATCAAACAAACAATTTATTTCTAAATGTTGAATAAAAAAATGACCTAAAAGAAAGGAAAACCTGTTGCAATAAAAGGAACATAGTACTGAACACAGTATTTTTCACTTCTGGAAAATACTTGTGTTGTGATACAGTTAGTTACGTAGGAGGAAGGAATAATCCTGTTGATGAGAAATAATAATAATACAAATAATAATTAGGTGGGTGCTTACATGTGTCCTATTTCACATACTGTATGTCCAAGTGTGTATTGTACAGTTCCTTCAGAAAGTATTCACACCCCTTGACTTTTTCTACATTTTGTTGTGTTTACAGTGTTTAAAATGGATTACATTACATTTTTTGTCACTGGCCAACACGCAATATCCCATAATGTCAAAGTGGAATCATGTTTGTATATATATTTTTTTTTACTAACAAAATATGAAAAGCTGAAATATCTTCAGTTTAGAAGTATTCAACCCGTTGGTTATGGAAAGCTTAACTAAGTTCAGGAGTAAAACGTTGTTTAACAAGTCCCATAATAAGTTGCATGGACTAACCATGTGCAATAATAAAGTTTAACATGATTTCTGAATGACTACCTCATCTCTGTACCCCACACAATTGTCTGTAAGGTCCCTCAGTCGAACAGTGAATTTCAACCACAAAGACCAGGTAGGTTTTCCAATGCCTTGTAAAAAAGGGTACCTATTGGTAGATGGGTAAAAATACAAAAGCATACAATGAATATCCCTTTGAGCGTGGTGAAGTTATTAATTACACTTTGGATGGTGTGTCAATACACCCAGTCACTACAAAGATACAGGCGTCCTTCCTAACTCAGTTTCCGAAGAGGAAGGAAATCGCTCAGGGATTTCCCCAAGACTCCAATCGTGAATGGCTGTGAATGGCTGTGATGAGAGAGAACTACATTGTAGTTACTCCACAATACTAACCTACTTGACAGAGTGAAAATAAGGAAGCCTGTATAGAATAACAATATTCCAAAACATGCATCCTGTAAGCAAAAACGCACTAAAGTAATACTGCAAAAAATGTGGCAAAGCAGTTAACATTTGGTCCTGAATACAAAGTGTTATGTTTGGGGAAAATCCAATACAACACTTTACTGAGTACTACACTCCCTATTTTCAAGCATAGGGTGGCTGCGTCATGTTATGGGTGTGCTTGTGATCATTAAGGACTGGGGAGTTTTTCAGAATAAAAAAGAAACAGAATGGAGTTAAGCACAGACAAAATCCTAGAGGAAAACCTGGTTCAGTCTGCATTACACTGTCACACACTGATCTTTTTCACCTGTCTTTGTGATTGTCTCCACCCCCCTCCAGGTGTCGCCCATCTTCCCCATTATCCCCAGTGTATTTATCCCTGTGTTCTGTGTTTGGCTGTTGCCAGTTCGTTTTTGCCTACCAGTCTTTTCCCCTCTGGTCCTGTTTCTCTATAGTTCCTGTTTTCTTGTTTTCCCGGTTTTGACCATCCTGCCTGCCCTGACCCTGAGCCTGCCTGCCGTCTTTTACCTTTGCCCCACTACTCTGGATTACCGAACTGTGCTTGCCCCGACCCTGAGCCTACCTGCCGTCCTGTACCTTTGCCCCGTCTATCTGGATTACTGACCTCTGCCTTCCCTTGGTCTGCCTGCCCCTGTTGGTTTAATAAACTATTTTTACTCCGACGTTGTCTGCGCCTGGGTCTTACCTGTAACGTTGATATTACACCAGACACTGGGAGATGAATTCACCTTTCAGCAGGACAATAACCTAAAACACAAGGTCAACTCTACACTGGAGTTGCTTACCAAGAAGACAATGAATGTTCCTGAGTTGCTGAGTTACCGTTTTGAATTAAATCTACTTGAAAATCTATGGCAAGACCTGAAAACGGTTGTCTAGCATTGATCAACAACCAATTAGAAGAATTTTGAAAAGAATAATTGGCAAATGTTGCTCAATCCAGACTTACCCACAAAGACTCACAACTGTAATCACTGCCAAAGGTGCTTCTACAAAGTTTTGACTCAGGATGTGAATACTTAAGTAAATGAGATATTTCTGTTTTCAGTAAATTTGCTAACATTTCTAAAAACATGTTTTCACGTTGTCATTATGGGGTATTGTGTCTATATGGGTGCGGGAAAAAAAGATTGAATCCATTAGTAATTCAGGCTGTAACAACAAAATGTGGAATAAGTCAAGGGGTATGAATACTTTCAGAAGGCACTGTACGCATGTGAATTGGAAATTCATTTTTTGCACATCCTACTCCCCCTGAGACAACCCCAGAGAGTGGTGTCACAGCCAGGAATCAGCCATTATTGACAACAACCCTGGAGCAATTAGGGTTAAGTACCTTGCTTAAGGGCACATTGACAGATTTTACATGTAGTCGACTCAGGGATTCAAACCTGCGACCATTCGGTTACTGGCCCAATGCTCTTAACCGCTAGGCTACCTGCCGCCAAAGTGGGTATCTGTGTGTTGTGTTACTGTCTGGGGTCTGGTTCAGGAGGAGCCAGTTTAGTCCACAGACGGTCCCAGAAGGCAGGCTGCAGGGCCGGGCCCTGTGGCCAGTCCAGATAGGTCCTGGTCTTGACCAGCCTGGCCAGACGGTGGTGGGCAGACAGCTTACTAGGGGGGGATGTCCTCCAGGAAGACCAGGACGAGGTTATCCCTGTGCTCCACCAGCAGATGCAGGGTGCGCTAGCCGCAGCTCCAGGGATCACCAGTTACTGCGCAGGCAGTGACGACTCACCACACACAGGGTGTGGCGGCTGCTGTAGAGGCTCTCTGTGATGTCTCCCGCTGTACGACACAAAGGCATCGTAGCGGTGACGACCCCTGGGTCAGCACTGCCTCCTCCAGCCAGCCACGGGCTATGTGGCAAAAGTCCCCCGCCAGCTGATGGAGCAGCACCACCAGTATAAAGAGGAGCAGGCCCAGGGAGGTGCTGAGGAACAGGACAAAGCCCAAGTCCAGGGAACAGTGGGCCACAGAGTACCTGGGGAAGTTCTGGATGCCACCTTCATTTTTGCATGTCAACTCCAACTCCCCATTTAGCCAAAATATTACCTGGACTTGTCTCTGTCTCCTTACCCTGTTGTCCAGACAGGCATTATCACAGCTACAAGGACTGAAGAACTCCATATACCTTAGGCTGGTCAGAGGCTCTGGAAAGCCCTCTAACATGCTAAACTCTTCTCGGGCTTGGATCAAAATGAGGGAGTGCAGGTCCATCCACACAGAAGATGTCATGTTACAGCCCTGAGGTTGACAACAGACTGGAAGAATGGTCTCCAGCAGTCCTAGAAGATCACATTCAATGGAGTGAAGAGCTGCAGGGTAAAGGCTGGTTTTGGGGTGCTCTCGCTGACGACAGTGATGTTGAGAGGACACCAGGAGCTTATAATCATGTGAGTCAGCACTTGAGGGAAGACTCTACTGAATATGTGCGTCAGATTCACACTCACATGTTTCTCCCGCTGGCTGGATGGATGGTGAATGTACCCTAAATCTATGTTTGTCAGCAAAGTGAGGTGGATGAACGCAAATTCTGCAATCTGCATGAGTGGGTTATTGAACAGTGTTAAAGTCTCTAAGCTTTGCAGGCCAAAGAAACTGTTCTCTGTAATCTGAGAGATCTTGTTACTCCCTAGGTCTAGGAACCTCAATTCACCAAGTGCCTTAAATGTAAAGTCCACAATAGTGGTGATTTGATTGAACCTTAAATCCAGCCATTTCAGATTGATCAAGCAACAGAACTGCTCTGAGGTGATGTTTTAGATTTGAATTTGTTTCAAAGAAAGTTCATTCAACCATGTGACAGGACTCTTCTGAGTGTCACAAAGCAAATTTAACTCAGAGAAGATATCATTGAAATGAACAGAAATTCTAATTCAAATCATGGATCAAACTCAGATTAACGCTGGCCTTAACACCAGCAGGAAAGAAGATGCTAAGCATCTGAACCACCTGACAGTTTTTCACTGCAAATGCTGAGTAGTTCCCAGTTTCATGTTTCAATAAATCACGTTTTAAAAACAGACTCTAAGGAAATGCTTTTCTCATTGATCAACTTCTTAGATGCTCCTTTTTCTAACTGGGGTGCGTTAGGGAAAGAAAAGATAACTTTTTGAAGACTATAGAATTGAGGAAGCTCAAGAACAGTGTCAGTGCAATTCTGGTGTCTCAAAATGGCTATCTCCTCTGAGATAAAGTGCAGGTTTGTTAATGACTGTGACATATTGACTATCCGAGTTTCTTCAGAAGAGGGATCCCTCCCAATGCGCCCGGTGCCATCACAGAAAGCCTGTAGTTATCGATGTCCAGTTCTTCCAAGTTAGTCAGGTCACTGACTAACTTGGAAGCAATGATTTTACTGTAAGACAGAGACAATTTCTTCACAATGGAGAGCCCCTTGAAGGTGCCAGGGAGAATCGTGGTCAGACAGACATTTATAGAAAGTGTCAGTAGGGTATAGGACCGAGAGAGAGCGCCAGACTGCAGGACAGATCCACCCCTGACGTTGAGCCAGAGGAACTGGTATGATGGAGAGGTTGAGTTTGAGGTCGCAGACATCCCAGCAATCAGCACAGAGGTTGCCATGGGAGCAGTAGCTGTGATGGGTCACCCAGTGATGGATTGACTTGTCATAGAGGATGCATTTGTTACTCAACTAGCCCCAGGAGCCAACGGTCCAAACCATCAATAGTCCAAACTGAGCAAAGACCATCCTCATATTTCTTATGAAGTAGAAACACTTGAACACTGGTAAACTGGTTTGTTAGAGCGATCTGGTGGTTTTTTTCTCCGTAGTCAGAGGTTTCAGCTTCAATTTCTTTCCCTTTGTTGTAGAGTTCTGCTCTACACAATGAAATATGAAGTTGGTGGTCGTCCAATTGAGTAAAGACTGGCAGTTCTTCCACTGCTTTGCGTGATAGCTGTGTTGTATCTGTGTGCATCTATATATCTTGTGCATCTCTTCCGGCTCTGTTGTTTAGACACATTGAGATTGTGGCTGTAGAAACAATTGTTGTTAACTGTTTCATGTCTTATTTCTTGGTAGTGTCTTTACATCTATTTCTCCAGCTTATCATAATTAATCTATACTAAGTGTTACTCTGATACATGTTTTGTCATACCCTTGGTATACAGTCTGATATACCACGGCTATCAGCCAATCAGGATTCAGGGCTCGAACCACCCAGTTTATAATAAGTGTTACTCTGCGTTTAGATGAAGTCTAACAGTCTAAGAACTGACTCGTTGGTGTTGTTCCTCTAATGATGTGTCAATGGACAGGATCATCGACCTGCAGTCCAAGCTCATCATCGCCATCGATGTGGCCAAGGGCATGGAGTACCTGCACAACCTCACTCAGCCCATCATCCACAGGGACCTCAACAGGTCGGTGGAGGGTGGGGGTCAGTGGGGTTTTGTGTGCGTGGGGGTGGGGAAGTGATACTGGGAGGTACTCTATGTAAAAATGGAGCATAATGAGAGGTATAGATGTTGAATTGAAGCTAAGTGTTTTGAGTTATTCTTCAAATAATGAAATGTGCTACTTTTAGTCACAACATTCTACTCTATGAGGACGGTCATGCTGTGGTGGCTGATTTTGGAGGTAAGCAGCAAAACATAAACATACAATATAATGAAGACATAGATTATAGTAGGTAAAGTATCCATTTCCTATAGTGAATTAGTCATAAAGCTAAAACAGCTAGTTTTCAGATTACATATCCCTCCCTACTCCAAGACAATCCGAACAAAATTCTTGCTTGAGAAATAGCTTTTTGATAAAAACAATTAGTTCTTCTTATTTTTGACAATTTGAATGGGAGACTAGTACAGTAAGGTACTACATTGTTACACAGAAATGATTTGATATTGAAATAAAAATGGCTGCCTCACTAACCTCATTATTTGAATCTTGAAATCCTTTTTTTTGTCTGTAGAATCCAGATTTCTGTTATCCGAGGTTGTGGACAATATGACCAAGCAGCCAGGGGTTAGTCCAACTTCTGGTTCACCATACCATAAATGTGTGTGTGTGTGTGTGTGTGTGTGTGTGTGTGTGTGTGTGTGTGTGTGTGTGTGTGTGTGTGGTGTGTGTGTGTGTGGTGTGTGTGTGTGTGGTGTGTGTGTGTGTGTGTGCGCTTTATGCTCCCTGGGGTGAAGCCTTCGCTGAGGAACCATTTGTCCATGGTAGCCAGAGTGTTTTGCATTGCTAATTGGACTCTTGTCTTGGTGTACAGAACCTGCGCTGGATGGCCCCAGAGATATTCACCCAGTGTACCCGCTATACTGTCAAGGCCGACATGTTCAGCTATGCCCTGTGTCTGTGGGAGCTGCTCACTGGAGAGATCCCCTTTGCCCACCTGAAACCTGGTAATCCCTGCATGAATACAAACACACCAATCTGATACTGGGAGAATGTGAATCAATGAGTGAGTGTTGAATTGTTTCAATTATGTTACATATCGTGGATTCTCCCTGTCCTCATCAAAGCTGCAGCAGCTGCAGACATGGCCTACCACCACATCCGGCCTCCTATTGGCTACTCCATACCCAAACCCATCTCTGCCATGCTAATGAGGGGCTGGAATGTCTGTCCAGAGGTCAGTGTCCTCCTACAATAGATAGTCCTTTGATTCTGTAGAGAGTAAAAGACTCTTAAACGTATGTGAGCTAAGTTCATATGAGCCAAGTGCTACGAATGCTAAATTCATATGAGCTAAGTTTATGTGAGCTAAGTTCATGAGCTAACTATACTAAGTGCTAACTATGAGCTAAATTCATGTGAGTTCATGTGCTAAGTATGCTAGGCTCATGTGAGCTAAGTGCTACATATGAATTAATTAACATAAAGGGTTGGACATGCGCATTTCTAGTCCATGTGCTAACTATGCTAAGGTCATGTGAGCTAAGTCCATGTGCTAACTATGCTAAGTTCATGTGAGCTAAGTTCAATGTACTTGTGTAGAGGTGTTTACACCAGTCAACACTGAGGTCAGATGCTAGCACAGGGGGCTTGGAGCATATAATTAAACCTATAATGAATGTAACCGTATTCCCAAGGTGCTGTGTCGTTGCATGACTCCACACAGCCACACAATCTACAGGTACTCATGAACCGCATGGCCATCCCATAGAGCCGGGCTGTACTGAACCCGCTAGACGTAGTATAGCTTATTACCCCCTCATTACCTGTGTCATTAGATATATCCCATGGTGTTCCTAGGTCCTGGTTTGTCTGTTTGCGGAGCTGGGTTGCCAGACAACCATCTCTCTGGGCTGAAATGTTGTGCTGTTATTAGCAGCTGGGCTCTCACGATCACACCCGTAGTTACCTTCTCTTGTCAGGGCCAGAGTGTCCCAGTCTACCCAATCTGAAAGTGTGTCAAGGCTGAGTGTTTCATTTAAGGTCCCGCTGGCGTCAGAATCCACATGCACCTTTAGGTTCCCATGTACACATGGTCCCAACAGTTATAGGTTTCCACAGACAATCTGACTTCATGTTTAAAATCTAGAAAGATGTGAATGAATGTTGCAATTTAAGATGATTATTATCAATATAGATTTAGCTGTTGATAACGTTGATGAATTTTGTACATTTTAATGATAGACGCTCCCAAGAAGCACAATTCAGATACTTCCTGGGAATGTTAAATGAACATATCATGCCCACTCTGTATGTACTGTATTAGTGAATAGGTCTACTCTGACTCCGTGTTTGTTGCCTTACAGTGATGTAGTATATGGCTCTGTGTTTGTTGTCTTACAGTGAAGTAGGATTTGGTTATGTGTTTGTTGTCTTACAGTAAAGTAGGATCTGGCTCTGTGTTTGTTGTCTTACAGTTGAAAACCTGCTGTTGAAGCAGAGTTCACCTTTGATTAATTTGTGGGTAGATCCACATGACCACACAGACAGACAGACAGACAGACCGAGAAAGCATAGCTGTGTGTGTGTCTTTTTGCTGTGAAGTGTGTTTAGAGGTAAAATAATGCTCTTTTATCTCCTCTGAATCAGGATAGACCTGAGTTCTCTGAGGTTCTGGCCACACTAGAGGAATGCCTATGCAATGTGGAGGTATGGTGTTTTTCTACAGTATGTGAATCTACACCAGAGTGGGAATTAACATATAGATGCATGCTGCTTACATTTTCAGAAGTTCACTGATTCCTAGCTTATCCAATCTGTCCTTATGGCTTTCCTATTTGTCCTTATGGCTTTCCTATCTGTCCTTATGGCTTTCCTATCTGTCCTTATGGCTTTCCTATCTGTCCTTATGGCTTTCCTATCTGTCCTTATGGCTTTCTTATCTGTCCGTGTAATACTTGTTGATGATGATGTCATACACGTGAATGTGTGTGATTCATAGTTGATGTCCCCGGCCTCCAGTAACAGCAGCGGGTCCCTGTCCCCCTCTGGCTCCTCCGACTGCCTGGCGAGGGGCAGTCCTGGTCGGAGTCACGTGGCCGCCCTCCGCTCCCGCTTTGAACTGGAGTACGCCCTCAACGCCCGCGCCTACGCAGTCTGGACTCAGAGGTAGGGCATCACTAGCCTGGTCCCACATCTGTTGTTGTCTGACATTAATAATGACCATAGGAGTTGGCTACACAGCACAAACTGATCTGGGACCAGGCTAGTATATCATATGGTCTTCTCCACACACAGATGACCACAATACAGAGAGAGTTGATTAGAGAGTTTGAAATGTTTCTCTCTTTTCTATAAGGGCATGTTGACCTCTGTTTCTGTGCTCTGTGCCATATCAACTGGATTGCTAAGCATAACCAAGTTGAGTGTAAAGGCCAGTACTAGTAGGAATTCCATCGACATCATGTCTGGGCCTGTAAAGTTGTGCTTTGTTGCAGCGGGCACTCGCCTTGACCCACTGTTTGAGCAATAACGTGTACAACACTAGAGGCGCTTTACTGCAACAGTTAGAGGTGGAGTTGCCCGGATACGGGTCAGGGAAAACAAAGGCAAGCAAATGGAATAAAACATACATGGCATTATGACTAAGGCCTAAAGACTCCACTTGTGACCAGCCCTGTAAGCCTGTGTGTGAGTGTTTGTGTGAATGTTTGTGTGAGTGTGTGTGTGTGTGTGTGTGTGTGGTTGGGGAGAAAAGGAGTACAGAAGGAGCCTGGCAACGGTCTCCAGGGACACAGTAACTGGAGTTAGATTTGTGTGTGTTCTCTACTGCTGAAGTGTCTGTCTGTTAGAAATGTCCTGGCAGACTGGCAGTTAAACACATTTTTCATCCATTTTGTTTACATTAGATGTGATAGTGAGAGAGAGTGGTTATTAGGTCCTGGGCTGTTACACTGGGAGTGTGTTTACACCTGCCTCGTCTTACTCTGCCTCCTCAATCTTACATTTTTTAAAGAGATCAATATACAAAATGTGTCTGTACCATTTGATGCAGATTGTCGTATTATGTAGTAGAGGTTGTTTATGTATATTCAACCTTATAACAGCTCCTGTATGTTTTATTCTCAGCGAGGGACGACGTGATTCCCAAGGTCCGTCTCTGGACGAACTGAGGAGGAATATGCAGTTTCCACCTATTGACCGAAATGGTAAAACGCATATTAATGAAGATACTTTACCGGTATTATAGAACTTCATAATTTGAAATGGAGTACAGCCAGTTGGGTAGAATGTACACCAAGTTGGTGTAGGTGTGTGTTGGGAAAGGAACTGGCTGTGGAGCACCCCTAACCCCTGACCCCTGACCTCTGTGTCCTATCTCCTTCAGGGTACGTGTCAGACCCTATGAGCACCATGCGCTTCCACTCCAACTGCAGCAGCAACGGCAGCTTCGAAGACAGCAACTAACTAACACAGATGGGAAGTCTTCCAGCTCTACTATGCACTATTACTGTAGTTCATAAAGCCATAACCTTATTTCTAAGTTTATCACATAGACATATTGGTTGATCTAGTCTTGAGTGTTAGCTTATACTTTCTTTACCTAAAGTTATCGTTTTGTTAGGGTTCCCAAGTGGCGCAGTGGTATAAGACACTGCATCTCAGTGCTAGAGGTGTCACTACAGACAACCTGGTTCTAATCCAGGCTGTATCACAACGGGCCGTGATTGGGAGTCCCATAGGGCGGCGCACAATTGGCCCAGCGTCGTTCGAGTTTGGCCGGTGTAGGCCGTCATTGTAAACTGACTTGCCTAGTTAAAAAAAGGTTAAAGAAAAAAAAGTGTATTTCCTAAAGCTATTTACTACATTCTGTGTTTATGGTGTTGAACTGTTTGAATAGAGTTTTGTGGTTTTTATATATTTTATAATGTTTTATATTATACCACCTGTATAGTCTATTCAGTAAAAACATATTTAAGCGTCAGAATGCTTAGGCAATTTGAGCTTTTTATTTTGAATAAAATAGAGATATCTATAGGATAAACAAGATGAATCCTAACCAAATACAGGATTCATAATGAATGGCATAATAAATTAATTAATTATCCAAGAATATTTACACAGGCAGCCCAATTCTGATTTATTTATTGGCAAAACATCTGATCTGATTGGTCAAAAGACCAAATGGTGGAAAAAAGATCAGAATTGAACACAGCCTTATTAGCAGCAACATATGTTTAGGACATTTCACAATTTCACCAACTGTTATCACTTTATGTGTAATTGTGTAGCTATTTGTTGTATGTTCTATGTATGACATACAATGTTTTCAAATGCATTGGGTGAGTTATATTTAAATGCATGTCAATTTCAATTGGATTTGAAAGGAATAAAATTTGATTCCTTAACTGACTGGAATTGAGATGGGTGAAATTGCATGGAATTGCAGAGATACAATTTCTGACATCAGATAGTCATATACAGTACAGATAGTTCTACACCTTTCAGAAAAATTATCACAATGTAAAATATGGAAAATCTAAATCTTCTTTCTCTATATACACTGAGCAAAACTATAAACGCAACATGTAAAGTGTTGGTTCCATGTTTCATGAGCTGAAATTAATGATCCCAGAAATGTTCTATACACACAAAGAAGCTTCTTTGTGCACAATTTTTACATCCCTGTCAGTTATCTTATGCCAAGATAATCCATCCACCTGACAGGTGGCATATCAAGAACTTGATTAAACAGCATGATCATTACACAGGTGCACCTTGTGCTGGAGACAATAAAAGGACACTCTAAAATGTGCAGTTTTGTCACACAACACAATGCCACAGATGTCTCAAGTTTTGAGGGAGCGTGCAAATGGCAGGCTGACTGCAGGTATGTACACCAGAGCAGTTGCCAGAAAATTGAATGTTAAATTCTCTACCATAAGCTGCCTTCAACATCATTTTTGAGAATTTGTCAGTACGTCCAACCGGCCTCAAAACCGCATACTACGTGTATGGTGTTGTGTGGGCGAGCAGTTTGCTGATGTCAACGTTGTTAACGGAGTGCCTCATGGTGACGGCAGGATTATGGTATGGGCAGGCATAAGCTACGGACAACGAACAAAATTGCAATTACAATGCCATTCATCTACCTCCATCACCACATGTATCAGCATGATAATTTACAGCCTCATGTCGCAAGGATCTGTACACAATTCCTGGAAGCTGAAAATGTCCCAGTTCTTCCATGGCCTGCATACTAACTAGACATGTCACACATTGAGCATGTTTGGGATGCTCTGGATCGACGTTTACTACAGTGTGTTCGAGTTCCCGCCAATATCCAGCGACTTCGCACAGAGGAAGAGAAGAGGAGTGGGAGAACATTCCACAGGCCACAATCAACAGCCTGATCAACTCTATGCAAAGGAGATGTATTGCGCTGCATGAGGTAAATGGTGGATGGAAACCTAGCTTGTGTAAACCAATGTATTTTCTCTCAAATGCAAAACTATCATCCAATAAGGTTTGTCTGACCAACACAAATGTTGTTGTGCTTTAAAGGCACTGCATGGTCAATCCGACGTCCACATTGGCCTTGCAGCATTTACGATATGGTCTCTGCAGAAGTCAGAGCTGATGTGAAGGAAGTTGTCAAGGAAGTGAGTTTGTGTTTATACAGGACCTCTCGCTCTCACCCACTGTCAACCAATAATGTAAATTCAGAACTATACAGAGTCCTCTGCATTGATACAAAATTTGAGAGGCACACGGTGATGCGGTACGGAGCTCAATTTGGCCTCTGCTTGCCTCCGGAGGCTCCGGATTGCATCACACCAGCCATACGGGGCCTCCGACCACATTTTCGGATAAAGAATAAATTGGCTCTTAAGTTAAATGTAGCTGGGATAGTTTTTTTTGTGTTGTTTTTTCTCCAAACCAATCATCACACTACAAAGTGTGTTAAGGTTCTTTGGAGGAAGCTGAACTGCACAAGGCTTAACAACTATAAATTATTAAATTATTTCTACAGTGTGAGTGGAGAGGAATTTGTTTACCTCACTGTTGGTCCCCAATAAAAGGGAGGCTGTAAACATAACGCTAGGTCAAAGGCTAGGTCATGAAAATGAGTGTCTTCATAATGGATATATGCTACTCAAAACCTTTATGAAGACACTTATTTTCATGACCTAGTCTTTGTTGGTAAAAAGAGTAAACCATGAAATATCTTAGTGAACACAAACATGTATTCACAATTGTGGAGAAACTGTTACAGCAGTATAATCTCATGAGAACCATTACAGCAATATCATCCCATGAGAATGTGACTCTGGAATGAACGTGATCGCAAAGATTGTCCTTCCAGGTCAGTCTGCATTCATCTGATTATCTCAAGTGCTGTACAAAATAGAGCAAACTTCATTCAAAATAATAGGTCTACAGTGCCTTCAGAAAGTATTCACACCGCTTGACTTTTCCCACAATTTGTAGTGTTATAGTATGAGTTTAAACATTTTTAAATTGAGATTTTGTGCCACTGGCCTACACACAATACCCCATAACGTCAAAGTGGAAGTATGTTTTCCACAAATTAAATAAAAATGAAAAGTTGAAGTCTTGAGTCAATAAGTATTCAACCCCTTTGTTATGGCAAGCCTAAATAAGTTCAGGAGTAAAAATGTGCTTAACAAGTCATATAAGTTGCACGGACTCACTCTGTGTGCAACAATAGTGTTTAACATGGTTTATGAATGACTACCTCATCTCTGTAACCCTCACATACTATTGTCTGTAACATCCCTCAGTCGAGCACAAATTCAACCACAAAAACCAGGGATGTTTTCCAATACCTCAGAAAGAACTACACCTAGACCTTAATGTAAAAAAAAAATGTACATTTAAAAATATATACATTGAATATCCCTTTGAGCATGGTGAATTTATTAATTACACTTTAGATGATGTATCAATATACCCAGTCACTACAAAGATACAGGTGTCCTTCCTAACTCAGTTGCCGGAGGGGAAGGAAACCACTCAGGGATTTCAGCATGAGATAATAACAGAGTGAAAAGAAGGAAGCTTGTACAGAATAAAAATATTACAAAACATGCATCCTGTTTGCAATAAGGCACTAAAGTAAAAAAAAATTGGCAAAGAAATCTCTTTTATGTCCTGAAAAACAAAGTGTTATGTCACTGAGTACCACCCTTCATACTGTATTTTTAAGCATGGTGGTGTCTGCATCATGTTATTGGCAAGGACTATGGAGTTTTTTAGGATAAAAATAAACAGAATTAAGCTAAGCAAAGGAAAAATAATGGGGTAAACCTGCTTCAACCTACGCTGGGAAACAAATTCACATTTCAGAAGGACAATAACCTAAAACACAAGGCCAAATATACACTGGATTTGCTTAACAAGATGACATTGAATGTTCCTGACTGGCCGAGTTACAGTTTTGACTTAAATCTGCTTGATAAACATCCGTCGTAGCCTCTCCTGTGTCACTCTCAGGTTTGTCTTCCGTTTCTCCAGGCTGATCACTCTTCTCATCTACCTCTGCAGTCTTACCAGCAGACAGGGGTATCTCCACTTTTTTGCTTGAATTCTCTCCTTTGACTTCTGTCTCTGTGCCTCCAACCATGTCCTCCTCCTGATCTCCCTGCCTGTTTTTGTCAGTTATGGACGTATCTTTATGGCTGAGGGATTCCGACTCTGCTGTGGGCTCTGCTTTCATCTCTACTGATTCACTCTCAACCACCTCAGCCGCTGCCCCATTCATCACAGCTGTTTCTGTCTCAGTCTTGCTCTCCGGTTCTCCTGGTGCAGATGACTCATCATCCTTAGTGTTTTTTTGTCTCCTCTGCCTCCTTTTTTGGCTCACTAGGTGGTACGTCAGGCTCCATAGTGGTTTTGTAACTAATATTCTGCATGTGTCAATTGAATGTATATCACATTCAGATGCTCAGCATGCATGAAATAAACAAACAAAAAGCAATACAGATAAACAAACAAGAAAGTATAGTAAAATCATTGTTGAGTGATTTTGTGATTGGGTTGGACAAGCTACCATCAATGTAACAAAGAAGAATAAAATCAAGACAGACATTCACAAAGCTCAGTATTATCAGACAAAATACGTTAAGTATACAGTACATAGTTGTTCATTTACAATGTTAATTAACTATTTGTTAAACCACGTTTGAGGGAGAACTACCTACGGTGAAGTAATACAAATTCCTCAGAGGTATTATACATTAAAATGTTTATAGAATTATAGTCCAAAAATACTGGCAACCATTATAATTCAAACAAATATGAGACCTAAAAATCTTGTTACCACTCAACACCAACAGCCATCTCATTTCTCATCACAATTAAAAGGCATAAAGAAGAATGAGAAAAGCTCAGACAGATCCAACACGCAGCCGGAGATGGTTTCCCCCAAGCAACACTCAGTATCACCTTTTACACTCTCAGAACCGGGACCATTCTTGTCATTATTCTCAATGTTAAATTGATTAAATGATATACTGTAGCTCAAATAATAAAACAACAATTGAAATTACGACTTATTGCAAATCTGGCGCCTCTGATGGTGGAAAAGACCCCAGAAAGGGAGGGGTACAGGCAGCTCTCACTCAGGTGACGACCCCTGCAGCAGAGTCTTGGTGTGGCGGTGCATACTTACCCCTCTCAGGCTCCTCCTCCTCCTGTGTGGACCCCTCCTCCACTTCAGCATCACTCTCCTTGTCTCCCTCTTTAGCTTCAGCTATTAACATGATGAACTATCTTATTAACTATCTTATTAACATGATAAACTATCATATAAACATGATTAACTATCTTATCAACATGATCAACTATCTTATAAACATGATTAACTATCTTATTAACATGATCAACTATCTTATTAACTATCTTATAAACATGATTAACTATCTTATAAACATGATTAACTATCTTATTAACTATCTTATAAACATGATTAACTATCTTATCAACATGATTTTGATAGTGTTCCATAGATACATAGACAGAGCATCTACTGTGCTTCTATTAATCATTTTTACAGAAATATCGGTACCTTATGCTTTGTTCATCATCTTTATGGCTGCCTATGATGAATGTTATGTATTCACGTAGCTGTTATAAAGGCTTTATGAATGCATATAAGGGGGCTATATTATACCGAAATATCAATATAATATCGATTTAACTCCCAGGTCTCCATCTGTGTAGCTCACTGTAGCATCTTTGGGTTTGTCCTCCTCTGGTGGAATGTCTTCTTTGATATCGGTCTCCATGTCTCAGGCTCTGGTTGAGAACGAATGTCTTTATCAGTTAGCTCCTCCTTCACCTCTGCAGTGTCCTTCCCAGGGTCCTGAGGGCTGGCGACTATAAATTCCTTTTTAACTCTCCTCGGAGGAGGGGTGGGCTTCTTGTCTAACCCCATGTCTATGATACACCTGGAAAGCGATGACAATAGACCTGACACGCTGTAGCTTTGTGCACCTGAGAAGACTGCAGATATTGAACGTGTATCACTGAGATTTCATCACAATTGGTGCTTTACTGGTTTGAAAATCTTGACAAATTCTGACAAAAGAGGATTTAAGACTGAGAGTTTGGATTGCATATACATTTTAAAATACTCAGGATGAAATCTTTGCTCGAGACACGATGACTCCATTCACAGACAGTGACACAAACAGTACCAGCAGGGTTATGAACGTCTGTTACCTGTAGCAGGGTGAGGCTCCCTCCACGCTGGAGAATCCAAAATGGCCGTGGCGTCCGCCTAGCCTGGAGCCATTACTGTGATAGATAGATAGCCTGGAGCCATTACCTGCAGCCCTTTGAGGAAGAGTGTCAGGCTGAAGGGGAAGCTGCGGTGGCGCTGTGACACAAACTGGAACATCTCTAAAAGAGAGCTAAAGAAGATCATTTGTATTGTAGTGTTTCGTATTTTATGGGATTTTTACGTAATCTGGAGCAAATGTGCTTTGAGAGCAGAAAATTATTAAGTGTAATTAAAAGTGTGTGTAAGACCTTATAAACCTACAGTAAGTATGTCTGGATTGATAAAGCCTGAATCAGTGTGTACCAGTGAGTTTCCATCCAGTGCTACTGACCTCCGGGAACATGCCCTTGCACACACACACACACAAACACACACAAACACACACACACACTTTCTCTGACCTACCCTGTTGCCCTACTGACCTCCTTTCTGGACTCTACCCTTGTACACAAACAGGTTTTCTACTCCACAGTGCTGCTGGAACACCTTCACTTCATCCCTCATACCTATCAGGTCATGTGACAGGTGCACCGTCTTCCCAAAGAACACCATGCTCACACACACTTTACTTTGCACAGAGCTCCGTAGGAGAGAAGATTCCTGGAAGCAAAAAACAGATTTGTTTTTAATGTGTTTGTCCTGTGGCCTTTATAATACTGCAAATACATCTCTCCAAAGGAAGAATAAAGTCAGTAGGTAAGCAGCATGTACAGACCCTGCTGGGTCCATGGATAACAGTGTTATTATTATGTTACAGAAAGTAAGAACCATGAAACCTGAATGGTTTCTATGGAGTATGATTGCAGTGGGAAGCCGACTTGCAGTAACTGTGCCTGTATTAACCGGAGAGCCCTTGTAATCAAACTGTACTAGAAATTACAGCTTCCCAGCAGGGTACTGTACTGGATTCAGTGGCAACTCGTCATTCAGGGCAGGTGGGGCAAAGCCTGTTTTGCATGTTATTTTGGCATTAATACATATCACATATCAGTTTGCAAACAATGTAAAAAATATATATATCATTGAGTTGATAAAGCTGTATACAAACGTGGTCCAAAATGCAGGTGTTTCAGCCTAGCTCAGTGCTTTCTGTGGTGGCGGGGCAAGCCAGCAGAAAATACGTAGCGTTGCACCGTGATTGGCTCAGTGTTCTGTCACTCATGGGGACACTACGTCACCGCCTAAGTCTAAGGATAGAGCTCGAAAATTCAAGCCCCTTGGGTGCTGCCATAGAGTTACATTAGAAGTGTCCATCCAAGAAGGCTGAAGGTCATTGGCCACAGATAAAATGACGTCAAATCACCTTATACCTACAGTAGCTTTGATTGGACTGATCATGTCAACATCATACTTTCAAAATCTTAGCTAGCAGTCATCATCATGTATCAAGAAGACAATCTACTGGCAAATCCTTTTTAATCCTTGTCATATGAACAGAAATAATGAAGAGAAATTATAGATAAAACGTATCGGTGCTCATCGGCCATTGGATATAAACATTACAGAACAAATTGGAAATCGCAAATTCAACAATGAGAGGTTTGGAAGGAATCAGTGGCTTACTGCAAGCACTGCAAAGCAATCCCTAGCCTGCTATTCAGTGGAGTGGCTATGTGGTCCCAAGTCTTTTATTAGCTTAAAATGATGCGTCGTCCAGGTTTGGCCGGAGTAGGCCGTCATTGTAAATAATAATTTGTTCTTAACTGACTTGCGTAGTTAAAAAAAGGTTAAATAAAAACAATTGTAATAATATTACAGTAAAATACTCTTTGAAGAGGTAGAGTTTCAGATGTTTTCGGAAGATGGGCAGGGACTCTGCTGTCATAGCTTCAGGGAGAAGCTGGTTCCACCATTGGGGTCCCAGGACAGAGAAGAGCTTTGGTCTGAGCAGGAGCTGCCCTCCCATAGAGGTGGGAGGCCCAAGAGACCAGAGGTGGCAGAATGGAGTGCTCAGATTGGGGTTTAAAGTTTGAGCATAGCCTGAAGGTAGGGAGGGCAGTTCCTCTTGCTGCTCCATAGGCAAGTACCAAGGTCTTGTAGTGGATGAGAGCTTTGACTGGAAGCATGGAGTGTGCGGAGGAGCGGGGTGACATGTGAGAACTTGGGAAGGTTGAACACCAGGCAGGCTGCGGAATTCTGGATAAGTTGCAGGGGTTTGATGGCACAAGCGTTACAGGCGTCACAGCCTGCTACACATTTACCTCTGCCAGACCGTGTACGTCTGTCTCTTTAGACTCATTAATACCTGGCACTAAAATGCCTTCATCTTGTCCACATTCTGAACGTGTCCACATTTTCAGACATCCATCTACACATGGTATTAAAATATGCCTCATCATTCCACTGTGTCCACATTGTTACCTGTATGCTAATTATTTGACAGGTATTTTTTTCAAAATAATATTTATTTAAAGACCCATTTTGATGCCAAAGTCAATGGTGACACCTGACAATGATTTTGGAGGGCTGGACAATGATGATTTAAATGGTTTCACTGTCCATATCGGTTTACAGTTGTAAGATATCCAGACACAATGCGTGCATGACTACTTCCCGAGGTCAGGAAGATCTGATCACAATCAGGTCACAACGCATATCTTAATCATCTACACCTGTCTAAAAATGTGGGCGCAATCAGAATGTGGACAAGATCAGCACAAATGACGCAGGTTTTCAGTCTTTGCTCAGGAACACTTACAGGTCCTCAACAGCAACGGTTTGCTGAAGAGGCCTCTGCAGTACAGCAGTTGACCAGTAGAGAGAGCCATAGGTCTTTGTAAGGACGACCATAGAGTGCCATAGTGTTGGCGCGTTACATTTTATTCAAGCCTAGCGCTAATGATTCGGATGATCAAGGTTTTGATGATTATTCATCAGGGTTGGGGTCAATTTCATTTCAATTCCAGTCAATTAAGAAATTAATAAAAATTATTCCACATTTTCCTCATTGAAAAGCATTTAAGAGAATTGGAATTTCAGTGTACTCTGAGCCAGGAATTGAAATGGAATTGACCCCAACTCTGTTGATTAGGTGTTTTAGTGCTAGGTTGATACAGGAGCCTACACTTTCTGCAGCCCTCTAGGCAGGATGGACTGACCTTAGGGAAATACTGGTAAATGCCAGATGGTTTTGATTCTGGTCACTTTTTTTAGCAGGTTAGGAGAACTTACACAGCAGGTTAGGATAATTAACGTAGTTAGGAGAATTATGTTAAAGTTAGAAAAAGGTTTGAGATTAGCTATGCCATATAGCAATGAGCATGCCAGATGGGCTGGTCCATCTTTAGCCCAATGGACAAAACAAAATTGGCCAGAAATGGAAAAGGATGATTAAAAAAATATGTGTACAAATGCAGTCAGAGCACATGTCAGATAAAGCAGCAATCAGCTGTTGAAACAATAACAAATAAAATCCCTGCCCCTGTTTCATTAAAAAGCTGAGGGATGGTGTTGGAGAAATGTAACCACTCTCAAATTCATAGACAGTGCTATGTATGCAAGGACTTACTATCCATGATATCAAAACTAGTTTGAACCATGTTTTGAGGCTATAGGTGTTTGTTTACATTTGCATTTTTTACAAACATTTGAGTAAAACAAGCTTATATTTTGGGTTAGATAGATAGATAGATAGATAGATAGATAGATAGATAGATAGATAGATAGATAGATAGATAGATAGATAGATAGATAGATAGATAGATAGATAGATAGATAGATAGATAGATAGATAGATAGATGGATAGATAGGATAGATAGGATAGATAGGATAGATAGGATAGATAGATTTTGGCACCCCTGACAATTTTCATGATTTCCATTTATAAATAATTGGGTGTTTGGATCAGCAATTTCATTTTGATCTATCAAATAACTGATGGACACAGTAATATTTCAGTAGTGAAATTAGGTTTATTGGATTAACAGAAAATGTGCAATATGCATCAAAACGAAATTAGACAGGTGCATACATTTGGGCACCCCAACAGAAAAATCACATCAATATTTAGTAGAGCCTCCTTTTGCTAAAATAACAGCCTCTAGACGCTTCCTATAGCCTCTAATGAGTGTCTGGATTCTGGATGAAGGTATTTTGGACCATTCCTCCTTACAAAACATTTCCAGTTCAGTTAGGTTTGATGGTTGCCGAGCATGGACAGCCCGCTTCAAATCATCCCACAGATTCTCAATGATATTCAGGTCTGGTGACTGGGATGGCCATTCCAGAACATTGTACTTGTTCCTCTGCATAAATGCCCGGGTAGATTTTGAGCAGTGTTTTGGGTCGTCGTCTTGTTGAAATATCCAGCCCCGGCGTAACTTCAACTTTTTGACTGATTCTTCAACATTATTCCCACGAATCTGCTGATATTGAGTGGAATCCATGCGACCCTCAACTTTAACAAGATTCCCAGTACCGGCACTGGCCACACAGCCCCACAGCATGATGGAACCCCCACCAAATTTTACTGTGGGTAGCAAGTGTTTTTCTTGGAACGCTGTGTTCTTTTGCCGCCATTTATAACGCCCCTTGTTATGACCAAATAACTCAATCTTTGTTTCATCAGTCCACAGTACCTTATTCCAAAATGAAGCTTGCTTGTCCAAATGTGCGTTTGCATACCTCAAGCGACTCTGTTTGTGGCGTGTGTGCAGAAAAGGCTTCTTCCGCATCACTCTCCCGTACAGATTCTCCTTGTGCAAAGTGCGCTGAATTGTTGAACAATGCACAGTGACACCATCTGCAGCAAGATGATGTTGTAGGTCTTTGGAGGTGGTCTGTGGGCTGTTTTTGACCGTTCTCACCATCCTTCGTCTTTGCCTCTCCGATATTTTACTTGGCCTGCCACTTCTGGCCTTAACAAGAACTGTGCCTGTGGTCTTCCATTTCCTCACTATGTTCCTCACAGTGGACACTGACAGTTTACATCTCTTCGATAGCTTTTTGTAGCCTTCCCCTAAACCATAATGTTGAACAATCTTTGTTTTCAGGTCATTTGAGAGTTGTTTTGAGGCCCCCATGTTGCCACTCTTCAGAGGAGAGTCAAAGAGAACAACAACTTGCAATTGGCCACCTTAAATACCTTTTCTCATGATTGGATGCACTTGTATATGAAGTTCAAGGCTTAATGAGCTCACCAAACCAATTGTGTGTTCCAATTAATCAGTGCTAAGTAGTTACAGGTATTCAAATCAACAGAATGACAAGGGTGCCAAATTTTTGCATAGCCTATTTTCACATCTGATTTAATTTCATACAACTTAATATTGCTACACTAAAAATCTTTGTCTGGACAATACCCCAGTACTCAGCTTTTATTAGAAAATGAATGGCATGCCACTGTGATCATTTTCAGATAGATAGATAGATAGATAGATAGATAGATAGATTGAGAGGTAGAGCGTGTGTATGAATATCTCCAATGCCCATATTAAACACTGTAATCAAGGCCAACGTTGCCCTGGAATAAACGGCTAATAAAAGTCTTAAAATAACAGTTAGCCTGCAAATAGATGTGGGATTATTGTAAGAGGGGGTTGGGGGTTGCCTTTAAGCTTGGGGGGGGGGGGAGTGGCAGGGAGATCTAGAGGAGTCATGCAGTTTGGGGATGGGGGGGCAACCAGTCTTTGCAATCAGTGTTAAATTGAGCAGTTTTGTGCCTGTGTGATTGTCAAGTGGGCCATTACTGGCTGATAAGGGCACTTTTCCGCCTAGCATGCTGTCCCGATGCAATCAGGGCCCAATGCTACTTTCACCGACGTGATTTCAACTGAATCCCTCATCGGCCCCCAGCTAACACCAGGCCCCCTTGAGCCTCAACGAGGGCCCATTCACAGCAAGGAGAAAAGTTCACGCCAAGGTCGTTGTGTTAATTGTAAATTATCCCAATTTAGACTCATTTCAATTAAGCAAATGAGTAGTTGCATCCCCAAAGGATGAAAGAAATCAACGGTTTGGGATTTTAGGAGACTTATTTGGGGCCAATGCTTGTCGTTTCTGTCATCAATGATGTCCCTACTTCCAAATCATGCGCCTTGATCTTAGTTTGCTCAAGCTGAATTGTTATTTGTTCAAAACCCCTTAGTAAAACTATTGACATACGACAATGTTTTATTTCAATCAAGTTCTTAGTGGAATCTCAAATGAATTACTACGCTCATATTTGGTTTTTGCGTGTGACAATGACGTGACCTCTATAGTTATACTAAGTACCAAGCAAAACTTAAAACCATACATTAGTACATTTGTTTTATATTGCTTCAGTAGCATGTTTCATGCTCTTCGTGCTTGTTTGTTGTTTGAGAGTTTTATGATTTTACTTAAGTATTATACCATGACATTGTTGAATACTCCTTTCTGATTGGCTTGAAGGGCATTCTAGAGGATGCATTATTTTCCTATAATGCACAGTATATTTGCATGGTAGAATTCAATGGCTATAGTTAATTTTGACATGTTTTTTTTTTTTAGCTGCTTTTGAAAGCAAAAGTCAAATTGAAAATAGTATTGGTATTGTTGAATTTGATTTACATAATAGCACGCTACGTTTATCAGATAAAGAAATCATGTACACTATGCGCTCCCTCCCAGTCCCCGTGTATACAGCTCGAAAATCTACCCTATTGTTTCATTTTTTTAGGGTCAAGAAATGTATCCTACCTAGTCTAAAAACAACATGACGAATGTTATTATTGTTTTCAAGTGTGTACAAAACTGTAGTATAGGCTGTAAACTGCAGTGAATAGCCTATGTCATTTAAATAACCGCCCAATAGCCTGGCGTTTTGAATGCATATTCTTTTCGAAATAATTGGGCAACCATTTGTATCAGTTATGGGTATTTAGGCTCCTCTGGCGCGTCGTGGAACAAACCTTCCACGTCGTCATTTTCCATGGAACCCCGAGTCGATTATCCCTTTTATACCATGGCTATAATTTAATAAATGTGCCACTAGAAATGTGTTCATTTGTCGATAGAAATGTGTTCCACATTTACTGGAGTAGCTAGCGAGTTTACTAGTTGCTATGGTAACCATCCAGACACGCGCTAGTTTAGCTAACCAAATCAGAGCTAGCTCGCTATTATGAAAATCTAATTCAACAGTGCCAATACCGTGTTGTTTTCAATTCGACTTTTGCTTTCAAATGCAGCTCAAACGAAACAAATGAACTATAGCTTTTGAATTCGACCGTGCAAATTTACCGTGCGTTATTTGAGTATGTTGGTAACCCGTTGTATAAAAGTGATAACACTTTCGAAGCCGGTGTTTGGATGATATATTGGTACGGTTCTAAACAAAATGGTTGCTATACAGGCTGGATAACGTTTTCGTCACTTCACAACAATTTCATTGATTTTACTGAGTTACAGTTCATACGAGGAAATCAGTCTATTTAAATGAATTCATTACGCCCTAATCTATGGATTTCACATGACTGGGAATAGAGATATGCATCTGTTGGTCACAGATATCATAAAGAATATGGGCCTCACAATGGACCTCAGGATCTTGTCACGATATTTTTTCCCATTCAAATTACCATCGATAAAATGCAATTGTGTTCGTTCTTGTCACTTACGCCTGCCCATGCAGCATTGACATGGCAAACAGCTCGACCACACAACGCCATACACGTGGTCTGCAGTTGTGAGGCCGGTTGGACTTACTCCAAGTTCTCAAAAAATAAGTTGGAGGCGGCTTATGGTAGAGAAATTAATTATCTGACAACAGCTCTGGTGGACATTCCTGCAGTCAGGGTGACAATTGCACGCTCCCTCAAAACTTGAGACATCTGTGGCATTGTGTTTTGTGACAAGACTAAACATTTTAGAGTGGCCTTTTATCGTCCCCAGCACAAGGTGTACCTGTGTAATGATCATGATGTTTAATCAGATTCTTGATATGTCACATCTGCCACAGGTGGATGGATTATCTTGGAAAACGGGGGGAGAGAAAGAAAGAAAGAAAGAAAAGAAGTGAATCTTGTATAATAGTCACATTATGAATAGCCCCTATCATAAACAATGCGAAATTACAGTACATTCTGAAAGTATTCAGACCTCTTCACTTTTTTCTCATTTTGTTAGGTTAGAGCCTTATTCTAAAATGGATTAAATAGTTTTTTCTCCTCATCAATCTACACACAACAACAATAATGACAAAGCATAAACAAGTTTATATACAGTACATATACAGTGTATATCACGTTTACGTAAGTATTCAGACACTTTACTCAGTACTTTGTTGAAGCACCTTTGGTAGCGATTACAGCCTAAAGTCTTCTTGGGTATGACGCTACAAGCTTAGCACACCTGTATTTGGGGAGTTTCTCCCATTCTTCTCTGCAGACCCTCTCAAGCTCTGTCAGGTTGGATGGGGAGCGTCGCTGCACAGCTATTTTTAGGTCCCTCCAAAGATATTCGATCGGGTTCAAGTCCGGGTTCTGGCTGGGCCACTCAAGGATATTCAGAGACTTGTCCCGAAGCCACAAGTGCATTGTCTTGGTTGTGTGCTTAGGGTCGTTGTCCTGTTGGAAGGTAAACCTTCGCCCTAGTCTGAGGTACTGAGCGCTCTGGAGCAGGTTTTCATCAAGGATCTCTCTGTACTTTGCTCCATTCATCTTTCCCTTAATCCTGACTAGTCTCCCAGTCCCTGCTGCTGAAAAACATCCCCACAGCATGATGCTGCCACCACCATGCTTCACCGTAGGTACTGTATTGGCCAGGTGATGAGTGGTGCCTGGTTTCCTCCAGACATGACGCTTGGCATTCAGGCCAAAGAGTTCAATCTTGGTTTCATCAGTCTGAAAGTCATTTAGGTGCCTTTTGCCAAACTCCAAACGTGCTGTCATGTGCCTTTTACTCAGGAGTGGCTTCCGTCTGGCCACTCTACAATAAAGGCCTAATTGGTGGAGTGCTGCAGAGATGGTTGTCCTTCTGGAAGGTTCTCCCATCTCCACAGAGGAACTCTGACCAAGGCCCTTCTCCCCCGATTGCTCAGTTTGGCTGGGCGGCCAGCTCTAGGAAGAGTCTTGGTGGTTCCAAACAAAAGTGAAGGGGTCTGAATACTTTCCGAATGCACTGTAGTTGAGATGGATATCTTGATGATTTGCTTTAAAATGTAGTCTCCCTGAGATGCAGCATATGCTATAATGGTAATAACAACATTATAGCCATGTGTTGCGCCCCTGTAAAAGGGGAAATAGAAAGTACGACACGGACACGATGTAGCTTCAGTCAAGTCCAAGTTGTAATGCATTTACCATGAACAGCATAATAACATGTTTACACAATATCACAATTAAACATGTTATTTTCCCTTTGCACAACATAAATGTCCCTCTAAGAAACTACACAATCAGGAAAAATATCAGCTGGTCAGTTATAACTCCATATTACTAAAATACCTGAGTTAACCTTTAGAGTGAGTTACCAAAAATATATAAAAACATATTTACAGCATCTTAAAACCGTATTGGCAAATAACCTTGAAACAGTACATTTAATAAAACAGATTATTTAAACAGAAATAGATTTAACTTAACCCCGTAAAGTGTTTAGAACAATAAACAACACCATAGAAGATATTCTGTAATGCTAATTACTGCCGTTTATAGTTATTATTAATTCAGAATACTCTTCACATTTTACCCTCAGTAGCGTTGCACTTAAACATATAAACTATCTTGCCTCTTCACATTAAACACTCCTTTTTCTTAAACTTCAACAATAGCACTTTTACCTTATCCCTATTATATAAAGCTAATACACACAGAGAAAACGGCGGCAACGGTGTTTCATTCCCGCCACTCTTGAACCTCTATCCACGACACAGCTAGCACACAGGCTACACTGGAACAACACTTCATATTTAGCCTGCTAAATGCGCCTACATAAATTACTACAATCATTAACATTTACTCCCCGCATGTTCCTTACAGTATTAAACACGTATATACATCATTCAAACATAATACAACCCTCATTCTTACCTGTAAAAGGGGAAATAGAAAGTACGACACGGACACGATGTAGCTTCAGTCAAGTCCAAGTTGTAATGGACGAACGTAAGCCACACGTTCCGTACGGACTGAACGAGGCATTAGCAATCGTTACCAGATCCTCCCATCACAAACTGGTGCTTAAACTTACGGCAACAAAGAAAGTGGAACTTATGTAAACAAACAAACACTGCATATTGTACTTTAAGGTGCATTTCCCCAAAATGTTATAGAAGTTAAATAAAACAGTATTTTAAACACAGATAGTCTTTTTATCCTATTAACCTCTTTTACCCAAAAAGCAATGGATTACCGATCTACAGACCATAAATGTATTTTTACTTTCTCCTTTTTATGGACGATTTTAAGTACCTTTTAACTTATATCAACCCATTCAATGTATCAGTATTACATCATTTTCATCATCCTTACACATGCACCTCTCAGTAATGTAAAAACACTGAATGAGTTTGTATTTTGACAGTGTATAAGTGTGTACGGACTGAGTCAATGCACTGTCAAATTCAAGTGAACTGTCAAGTTGAAGTGCAATGGAGAAAAAATATATTTGCATGTGGTTTATTATGCAAGTCCTTACTAACACAAACTCACCAACTATCCAATTAAGTGAACAGCATAATTATAAATGAATGAATAATTGTTTTATAACTAAATTAAATGATCACTCTTCCCAAAAAGGAATGCAAAATCACACCGTGAAAAAAATAAGGACATACACTATGGCAGTAGAATGGCCTTACTGAAGAGCTCAGTGACTTTTAACGTGACACTGTCATAGGATGCCACCTTTCCAACAAGTCAATTTGTCAAATATCTGCCCTGCTAGAGCTGCCCCGGTCAATAGTGCTGTTATTGTGAAGTGGAAACGCCTAGAAGCAAGTATGGCACAACCGTGACCGCCGAGTGCTGAAGCACGTAACTCGTTACAGAGTTTCAAATTGCCTCTGGAAGCAACGTCAGCACAACAGATGCCAGGAGAACGCTACCTGCCCCAATACATAGTGACAACTGTAAAGTTTGGTGGAGAATAAATAATGTTCTGGGGCTGTTTTTCATTGTTCGGGCTAGGCCACTTAGTTCCAGTGAAGGGAAATCTTAACGCTACAGCATACAGTACAGTGATTTTTCTAGACGATTCTGTGCTTCCAACATTGTGGCAGCAGTTTGGGGAAGGTCCTTTCCTGTTTCAGGATGACAATGCCCCCGTGCACAAAGCGAGGTCCATACAGAAATGTTTTGTCGAGATTGGTGTGGAAGAACTTGTGTTGCCTAGGGCGGCAGAACGTCCAGGGCCGCCCCTGCTTGTGTGGCTGAATGGAAGCATTTCCCTCATCAATGTTCCAACATCTAGTGGAAAGCCTTCCCAGAAGAGTGGAGTCTCTTCAGCAAAAGGGGAGACCAACTCCATTTTAATGGCCATGATTTTGGAATATGTTCGATGAGCAGGTGTCCACTTTTGGTCATGTAGTGTGTTCTGACATACAGCTTGAGCAGAACAAATCTTAAGGGGAAAGTTTTTATTGCATTTCTTCACAACGTGATGGTAGTCTAAGCTATATGAAGAATTTGATTGTAAAATGACAACATCCTAGCATGCTTTGTACAGATTTACTATTCCAATATCTTGTGAGATTTTGTTATGAAACATTTGTTTAAAAACTTGAGATACAGGCTTGAACAAAAGGTGACATTTTGGTGCGTCTTTTTAGTAAAGAAATGTAAGATTTAGATACTATACAAGCAGCCTAATATTACCAATGGAAAAATATAATTTGAATAAATGTTGTATTGTCAAATGCCCATACAATAAAATCAACTACGCCTATTGCCTGGCCTGCAATTATGGTCGGAATGTTTTGTGGTATTTCCCTTCTTTTTCTTTAAATCGAAAGTGATTTCATTTAAAGAAACACTTCGGCATACACTTAAATGCCTTTACAAATAGCAAATACTCCAAAACAATTACTCAAATTTGAAGACCCAACTATGGTTCATTTTATGCCATTGTATGGCATCCTCCCACGGGCCTATAACTATAGTGCGTATTTGTCAGGGAGGCGCGGCTAAATCACACAGGAAAATACTAATTGTGTTTCGCCCTCAAGAAATCTCCTGGCTTGGTATATAGCCTATCACACTCGTTTAACATCTCTTAAAAGGGATAGGCTGTCAAGAAGTTACTCTTTAAGGGTTGTTTTGCGCATTTGCTCATAGTCATATGAGATGCACTGGAAAAGTGAAAATAAACTGGAATGTTGCAATGTTGTCGATGAGAATGAAAACGGATCCATGTTGATGTCTAAAGATGGGGTAAGTTCTATTTTTTTTATATGTATATAGGCCTACTTCAAAGAGAGATAATGTGTGTCAAAGATTATTCTGCTTTCCCCGGAGCACGAATTGTGCCATCATTTCAGGGCAATATGCAAAGATAGCTATAGGTTTGTTATGAAACAGATATAACAATAGGTTTATTATGAAACATATATAGGTTTATTATGAAACATATATAGGTTTATTATGAAACATATATAGGTTTATTATGAAACATATATAGGTTTATTATGAAACAGATCTAGCTATAGATTTATTATGAAACAGATGTAGGTTTATTATGAAACATATCTAGCAATAGGTTTATTATGAAACATATATAGCTGTAGGTTTATTATGAAACAGATGTAGGTTTATTATGAAACAGATCTAGCTATAGATTTATTATGAAACAGATGTAGGTTTATTATGAAACATATCTAGCTATAGGTTTATTATGAAACATATATAGCTATAGGTTTATTATGAAACATATATAGCTATAGGTTTATTATGAAACATATATAGCTATAGGTTTATTATGAAACATATATAGCTATAGGTTTATTATGAAACATATATAGCTATAGGGTTATTATGAAACATATATAGCTATAGGTTTATTATGAAACATATTTAGCTATAGATTTATTATGAAACAGATGTAGATTTATTATGAAACATATATAGCTATAGGTTTATTACGAAACATATATAGCTATAGGGTTATTATGAAACATATCTAGCTATAGGTTTATTATGAAACATATATAGCTATAGGTTTATTATGAAACATATATAGCTATAGGTTTATTATGAAACATATATAGCTATAGGTTTATTATGAAACATATATAGCTATAGGTTTATTATGAAACATATATAGCTATAGGGTTATTACGAAACATATATAGCTATAGGTTTATTATGAAACATATATAGCTATAGGTTTATTACGAAACATATATAGCTATAGGTTTATTATGAAACATATATAGCTATAGGTTTATTACGAAACATATATAGCTATAGGTTTATTACGAAACATATATAGCTATAGGTTTATTATGAAACATATATAGCTATAGGGTTATTATGAAACATATATAGCTATAGGTTTATTATGAAACATATATAGCTATAGGTTTATTATGAAACATATCTAGCTATAGGTTTATTATGAAACATATATAGCTATAGGTTTATTATGAAACATATATAGCTATAGGGTTATTATGAAACATATAGCTATAGGTTTATTACGAAACATATATAGCTATAGGTTTATTATGAAACATATCTAGCTATAGATTTATTATGAAACAGATGTAGGTTTATTATGAAACATATATAGCTATAGGTTTATTATGAAACATATCTAGCTATAGGTTTATTATGAAACATATCTAGCTATAGGTTTATTATGAAACATATCTAGCTATAGGTTTATTATGAAACATATATAGCTATAGGGTTATTATGAAACATATAGCTATAGGTTTATTACGAAACATATATAGCTATAGATTTATTATGAAACAGATGTAGGTTTATTATGAAACAGATGTAGGTTTATTATGAAACATATATAGCTATAGGTTTATTATGAAACATATCTAGCTATAGGTTTATTATGAAACATATATAGCTATAGGTTTATTATGAAACATATATAGCTATAGGTTTATTATGAAACATATATAGCTATAGGTTTATTATGAAACATATTTAGCTATAGATTTATTATGAAACAGATGTAGATTTATTATGAAACATATATAGCTATAGGTTTATTACGAAACATATATAGCTATAGGGTTATTATGAAACATATCTAGCTATAGGTTTATTATGAAACATATATAGCTATAGGTTTATTATGAAACATATATAGCTATAGGTTTATTATGAAACATATATAGCTATAGGTTTATTATGAAACATATATAGCTATAGGTTTATTATGAAACATATATAGCTATAGGGTTATTACGAAACATATATAGCTATAGGTTTATTATGAAACATATATAGCTATAGGTTTATTACGAAACATATATAGCTATAGGTTTATTATGAAACATATATAGCTATAGGTTTATTACGAAACATATATAGCTATAGGTTTATTACGAAACATATATAGCTATAGGTTTATTATGAAACATATATAGCTATAGGGTTATTATGAAACATATATAGCTATAGGTTTATTATGAAACATATATAGCTATAGGTTTATTATGAAACATATCTAGCTATAGGTTTATTATGAAACATATATAGCTATAGGTTTATTATGAAACATATATAGCTATAGGGTTATTATGAAACATATAGCTATAGGTTTATTACGAAACATATATAGCTATAGGTTTATTATGAAACATATCTAGCTATAGATTTATTATGAAACAGATGTAGGTTTATTATGAAACATATATAGCTATAGGTTTATTATGAAACATATCTAGCTATAGGTTTATTATGAAACATATCTAGCTATAGGTTTATTATGAAACATATATAGCTATAGGGTTATTATGAAACATATAGCTATAGGTTTATTACGAAACATATATAGCTATAGATTTATTATGAAACAGATGTAGGTTTATTATGAAACAGATGTAGGTTTATTATGAAACATATATAGCTATAGGTTTATTATGAAACATATCTAGCTATAGGTTTATTATGAAACATATATAGCTATAGGTTTATTATGAAACATATATAGCTATAGGTTTATTATGAAACATATATAGCTATAGGTTTATTATGAAACATATATAGCTATAGGTTTATTACGAAACATATATAGCTATAGGTTTATTATGAAACATATATAGCTATAGGTTTATTACGAAACATATATAGCTATAGGTTTATTACGAAACATATATAGCTATAGGTTTATTACGAAACATATATAGCTATAGGTTTATTACGAAACATATATAGCTATAGGGTTATTATGAAACATATATAGCTATAGGTTTATTATGAAACATATATAGCTATAGGTTTATTATGAAACATATATAGCTATAGGTTTATTATGAAACATATATAGCTATAGGTTTATTATGAAACATATATAGCTATAGGGTTATTATGAAACATATAGCTATAGGTTTATTACGAAACATATATAGCTATAGGTTTATTATGAAACATATCTAGCTATAGATTTATTATGAAACAGATGTAGGTTTATTATGAAACATATATAGCTATAGGTTTATTATGAAACATATCTAGCTATAGGTTTATTATGAAACATATATAGCTATAGGTTTATTATGAAACATATATAGCTATAGGTTTATTATGAAACATATATAGCTATAGGGTTATTATGAAACATATATAGCTATAGGGTTATTATGAAACATATATAGCTATAGGTTTATTATGAAACATATATAGCTATAGGGTTATTATGAAACATATAGCTATAGGTTTATTACGAAACATATATAGCTATAGGTTTATTATGAAACATATCTAGCTATAGATTTATTATGAAACAGATGTAGGTTTATTATGAAACATATATAGCTATAGGTTTATTATGAAACATATCTAGCTATAGGTTTATTATGAAACATATATAGCTATAGGTTTATTATGAAACATATATAGCTATAGGTTTATTATGAAACATATATAGCTATAGGGTTATTATGAAACATATATAGCTATAGGGTTATTATGAAACATATATAGCTATAGGTTTATTATGAAACATATATAGCTATAGGGTTATTATGAAACATATAGCTATAGGTTTATTACGAAACATATATAGCTATAGGTTTATTATGAAACATATCTAGCTATAGATTTATTATGAAACAGATGTAGGTTTATTATGAAACATATATAGCTATAGGTTTATTCTGAAACATATCTAGCTATAGGTTTATTATGAAACATATATAGCTATAGGTTTATTATGAAACATATATAGCTATAGGTTTATTATGAAACATATATAGCTATAGGGTTATTATGAAACATATATAGCTATAGGGTTATTATGAAACATATATAGCTATAGGTTTATTATGAAACATATATAGCTATAGGGTTATTATGAAACATATATAGCTATAGGGTTATTATGAAACATATATAGCTATAGGTTTATTATGAAACATATATAGCTATAGGGTTATTATGAAACATATATAGCTATAGGGTTATTATGAAAAAAGGGCGCAAGATTTGGAAAAAAGGGTTTGAAATGAAATTGCTTGCAATGACCAATTATACCTATTGATATTATATTGGCAGTCTTATTTAGCAGCAAGTTCAGTGTTTTCACTTCCTAAATATTCAACAATTAAGACTCAAATAGTTAATAAGACCTCTTCACCTTTAGGTTGCACTGGGAAAACGTTTGAGTTAGACTTTTAATTGGTGTTATTAAATAAATCAATTCCCTTTCCCTGTCGACCTCGCGCTGGTTTTGATTGACATGCGAAATTGATATATTAGGGAGTTAACTATTGTGCTTAACAGTTCAGAGCCCCCAAATACAAATCTCAAGGGCATAATGCACATTGGATAACTATTACCTCAAGTGTCGCCTGTTTTGGTAACTAATGACTAGCCTTCCCTTTTTAAATATTATTTTGATAATCGCTGGGGTTGTCATGGTGAAAGGTGAAGAGCATGATAGTGATGGGATGTAGCTTTGAAGGTTTATGAAGCGTCTGAGTGTAAGTTTGACAATACCAAAAATCTATGTTCCTCCCATGCCATGTATAGCTTGTCGTCATATGTGAACATCGCAGAGGCGACGCAGAGGTTATCAGCAGGTGCCGTGAGGGCAGGAGAGAAATTAATCGTAAAATTTCATAATTTGAATAATTTGAAAACTAACCAAATATGTTTTTTCTTACAAATTCACCATTAAGGCTACCACATGATATTATTATTTTTTCATTCAATGGAGAGATTTTAGTTTTTTTAATGTTTTAAACGGGATTCAGGTAGCCTAGTGGTCAGAGTGTTGAGCCAGTAACCGAAAGGTTGCTGGATTGAATCCCCGAGTCGACAAAGTGAAAACCTGTCGAAGTGTCGCTGAGCAAGGCACATAAACCTAATTTGCTCCAGGGGTGCTGTACTACTATGGATGTCCCTGTAGGTCGGTCGTCATTATAAATAAGAAGTTGTTCTTAACTGACTTGCCTGTTTTAAATAAAAAACCATGAAATAGGCCTTTTGCTCAAATGTTTTAATTGGAATGAACCGTATATGTCTAATTCCCGCGCAAATATAGCCTATTGGCATCAACACTCATTTTTTGTATTTAACCTTTATTTAACTAGGCAAGTCAGTTAAGAACAAATGCATATTTACAATCACGGCCTACCCCGGAAGACGCTGGGCCAATTGTGCGCCGCCCTATGGGACTCCCAATCACGGTCGGATGTGATACAGCCTGGATTCGAACCAGGAACTGTAGTGACGCGAAGAGCCTTAGACCGCTGCGCCACTCGGGAGCCCAGTTTTCGTTACGTGTAGGCTATAAAGGCTAAAGGTTTCGCCACAACATGCATCCTAACCGCGGTTGTTCTATTCAGGGCACACCAGTTGAAGTTTTGGATGAAGATTTATGTTCCCTCGGCTCATCCTCCCCGCCGCTGCGGGCGATGGTATCTGCACCTTTGTTGGGTAGAACTGATTGTGCAAGTTGCAGTGAGGAAATTGTGGATAAATACTTGCTGAAGGTAAAATATGTGATTTCATCTTGTGGCAACATTTCACATTTTGTTGGGGAGCTAATTTTCGTGCATAGCTTCTACTTTTTGTATTCGATTTTAGTAGATTTACTATACAACAATATATTTTTGCATTCGCATTACTAGTAAATAATGTCCGAATATTCTTATGATATTTCATTATCGTATGTTTTTTCATAGGTTAACGACTTGTGCTGGCATGTGCGTTGTCTCTCCTGTAGCGTGTGCCAAACATCGCTTGACAGTCATACAAGTTGTTACATCAAAGACAAAGAGGTCTTCTGCAAATTGGACTACTTTAGGTATTTCAAATTGTTTTTGAATCCTTCATACATATCAAATAAAATCAAGTGTTTTTTTTTCAAATATACTTTTGGGCATTTATATAGCCTACATGTGCACATCATTCAGTATTTATCCTGTATAATAAACCAATAAATTAACATATTATAATTATCATTCTTCTTCTTACTTTTATTATTACTTTATTTACAAGATAGGATATCATGTTGCAGTTACATTATCAATATTTTATTTAACTAGGCAAGTAAGTTAAGATCAAATTCTTATTTACAATGACGGCCTACACTGGCTAGTTGGTTGTGATACAACCTAGATTCGAACCAGGTTGTCTGTAGTGACGCCTCTAGCACTGAAATGCAGTGTCTTAGACCACTGCGCCACTTGGGAGCCCCAATATTCTATTGTTGTTGTCCTATTACATGTTGCATTTATTTCCACTATTCAACCGCCATCTAACCAACAGGGCACCTGACTTTTAAAACCTGTATTTATTGCAGAAGATATGGAACATGGTGCGCGTGCTGCGGCCGAAATATACACTCTACGGACTGGGTCCGGCGGGCGAAGGGCAACGTGAACCACCTGGCGTGTTTCGCCTGTTTCTCCTGTAAGAGGCAGTTGTCGACGGGAGAAGAGTTTGCCCTGGTGGAGGAGAAGGTGCTGTGTCGCGTCCATTATGACTGTATGCTGGGCAACCTGAAATGTGCCCTGGAGAAAGGTGAGCATTCTGAAGTAACACAAATCCACAACTTCTGCTGATACAGGGACCTGAATGATGACATAAAATACATCTATAAACTCATCATAATCTGCAGCAATATTTATCAATTAAAACCTAAACAAATTATTATAGGCCAAGTGGAGCCTAAATAAGTAAGACAATAGATGTTGTTGAAAGTGTTTCTTAAATGTCTAATATTTGCACCTGTTCCTGAATTGATCAATGCTTCTTGTGATGTCTGGAGAACTACTGCACCAGAAGCTACTATTCTTTTAACTCTGCTTATTCGCTTATGTTTCTTGATATGCTCTGGAAACCACTGAGAAAAAAACAAAACAATGAATCAATTATTCAATGTCTTTGATTAATGTCTTTGATTAATATTTTCTGGTCAAAGTGATCATACGAGATACAGTGCCTTCAGAAAGTATTCATACCCCTTGACTTATTTCACATGTTGGTGTGTTACAGCCTGAACTCAAAATGGATTGAGTAGATGTTTTTTCTCACCCATCTATACACAATACATCATAATGACAAAGTTAATTTTTTTTGTTAGAAATGTGTTCAAATGTATTGAAAATTAAATACAGAAATGTCTCATTTACATAAGTATTCACACTCCTGGGTCAATACATGTTATAATCACCTTTGGCAGCGATTGCTGCCAAAGGTGATTCTTGATATGCTCTGAAGCAGGTTTTCCTCTAGGATTCTGTCTGTGCTTAGCTCCATTGCATTTATTTTTTATCCTGAAAAACTCGCCATAAGCATACCCATAACATGATGCAGCCACCCCTATGCTTGAAAATATGGAAAGTGGTACTCAGTTATGTGTTATATTGGATTTGCCCTAAAACTAACACTTTGTGTTCAGGACAAAAAGTGAATTGCTTTGCCATATTTTTTGTAATAGTATTATTATTATTGTTATTTAAAAAAAAAAAATATTATTATTATTATTATTATCATCATACATTTTTTTTGGGGGGGGGGGGGGGTAGATCAGCTTTAATATTGCACATAGTGTGACTTCCATCAATGTAATGGTCTGCATGATTTTCAATCCCCATATATTTTTTGGGTAAATATATAGTCAGTTCCATAATTATTTGGACACAGTGACACAATTTGCATCATTTTGGCTCTGTACGCCATCACAATGGATTTGAAAGGAAACAATTAAGATGTGCTTTAAGTGTATACTTTAATCTTTAATTCAAGGGTTTTGCCAAAATTATTGAATGAACCGTGTAGGAATTACAACCATTTTTATACATAGCCCCCCGATATTAGAGGCTCAAATGTAATTGGACAAACTAACATAATCAGAAATTAAATTGTGAGTTGTAATACTTGGTTGCAAATCCTTTGCAATCAATGACTGCCTGAAGTCTGGAACCCATAGACATCTACAGATTCTGGGTTTCTTCCCTGGTGATGATCTGCCAGGCCTTTACTGCAGCTGTCTTCAGTTCCTGCTTGGTTTTGGGGCGTTTTCCTTCAGTTTTGCCTTCAGCAAGTGAAATGCATGCTCAATTGGATTCAGGTCAGGTGGCCATTGCAGAACATTCCACTTCTTTGCCTTAAAAAAGTATTGGGTCGCTTTCATAGTATGCTTCGGTACATTGTCCATCTGCACTGTGAAGCGCTGTCCAATGAGTTTTTAAGCATTTGGCTGAATCTGAGCAGATAATATAGCCCTAAACACTTCATAATTCATCCTGCTGCTTTTGTTAGCAGTCACAACATCAATAAATACATACATAGGGAACATACCCACGCCATAACATTACCGCCACCATTCTTCACAGATGAGGTGGTATGCTTCGGATCATGAGCAGTTCCTTCCCTTCTCCATACTCTTCTCTTCCCATCATTCTGGTACAAGTTGATCTTTGTCTCATCTGTCAATTGGATGTTGTTCCAGAACTGTACAGGCTTTTTTAGGTGTTTTTTTGGCAAACTCTTATCTGGTCTGTTTTTGAGGCACACTAATGGTTTACATCTTGTGGTAAACCCTCTGTATTTACTCTGGTGAAGTCTTCTCTTGATTGTTGACTTTGACACAGATACTCCTACCTCCTGGAGGGTGTTCTTGATCTGGCCAACTGTTGTGAAGGGTTTTTTCTTCACCAGGAAAATAATTCTTCTGTCATCCACCACAGTTGTTTTCTGTGGTCTTCCGGGCCTTTTGGTGTTCCTGAGTTCACCAGTGCGTTCTTTCTTTTAAAGAATGTACCAAATAGTTCATTTGGCCACACCAAATGTTTTTGCTATCTCTCTGATGGGTTTGTTTTGATTTTATCATAATGATGGCTTGCTTCACTGGCAGTGATAACACTTTGGACTTTATATTGAGAGTTAACAGCAACAAATTCCAAATAGCACAGCTATTTTCAGGTCTCTCCAAAGATGTTCGATCGGGTTAAAGTCCGGGCTCTGCTTGGGCAACTCAAGGACATTCAGAGTCTTGTACCAAAGCCACTCTTAATGTTGTCTTTGCTGGTCCCGAGCGCTCTGGTGCAGATTTTTCATCTGCTCCATTCATCTTTGCCTCAAACCTGACTAGTCTCCCAGTCCCTGCCGCTGACAAAACATCTCCACAGCATGATGTTGCCACCACCATGCTTCACCGTAGGGATAGTGCCAGATTTCCTCCAGATGTGAGTATGTGACGCCTGGCATTCAGACCAAAGAGTTCAATCTTGGTTTCATCAGACCAGAGAATCTTGTTTCTTATGGTCTGAGAGTTCTTTAGGTGCCTTTTGGCAAACTACAAGCGGGCTGTCATGTGCCTTTTACTGAGGAGTGGCTTCCGTCTGTCCACTCTACCATAAAGGCCTGATTGGTGGAGTGCTGTAGGGATGGTTGTCCTTCTCTCCCATCTCCACAGAGGAACTCTGGGTGCTGTGTGTAGGCCAGTGACAAAACATCAAAATTTAATCCATTTTAAATTTAGGCTGTAACACAAAATTTGTTAAAAGTCAAGGGATGTGAATAATTTCTGAAGGCACTATGTATACTTTTACTATACTGTAAAATGCATAAACCTTAAGACAAAGCCCCTTGACATTTGATAATGATTAAATGATGTCAATTGATACAAAATGTACAGCCTATTGTCTCTGATATGGAACAAAATAAACTTCCCATTTAACAGATAAGAAGCCATTCAGTGCATAAATGTTGAGATTTCATATTAATCCCACTGGGCACATACTGCCTGAATAAACGTTGTTTCCACGTAATTTCAATGTGAATTGATGTCTGTGCGCAGTGTGATGTCTACGGCTTGCATGTCGAGTAGCATGATTATGATTTAATTAATTAAGAACAATCATCAAAGAGCAATCATCTCATTTCAGGAAGTGGTGTGAACCTAGAGGGGGCGATGCCAACAGAACAAGAAGTGAATCAGCCCAAGCCATCAAAGAGAGCGCGCACCAGCTTCACCGCTGACCAATTACAGGTGAGCATCACATATCCCCCAAACTTACCTGGGAGACCATCCGCAGATCAATAGCATTGCGATAAAGCTGAATACCAAGGTTCATAATTTGGTTCAATAAGAATTAATGCCACAGGTTTGTTCATTTTCAAATCCTTCCTGGGAGCTTAAATCCTGCCCCTGCAGATGTCACCGAGCCTTTTCAATTATGTCTGACTTTTCCCAGCCAAGGGGTTCAGGGCACGTGATTAACATATGGATGACCTCATGTGATTGACCTGTGATTGACCTCGGCTGACCTTATGACCCCTCCAGGTGATGCAGGCCCAGTTTTCCCAGGACAACAACCCAAATGCCCACACCCTGCAGAAGCTGGCAGAGCAGACAGGCCTGAGTAGGAGAGTCATACAGGTTAGATCAGGGATGGGCAACTGGTGGACCGCAGCGCAGATCAATAAAAAAAAATATTAATATATACACTACCATTCAAAAGTTTGGGGTGTTTTTGAAAGAAAAGCACATTTTTTGTCCATTAAAGTAACATCAAATTGATCAGAAATACAGTGTAGACATTGTTAATGTTGTAAATGACTATTGTAGCTCGAAACGGCAGATTTTTAATGGAATGTCTACATAGGCTTACAAGAGGCCCATTATCAGCAACTATCACTCCTGTGTTCCAATGGCACGTTGTGTTAGGTAATCCAAGTTGATCATTTTTAAAGGCTAATTGATCATTAGATAACCATTTTGCAATTATGTTAGCACTGCTGAAAACTGTTGTGCTGATTTAAAGCAATAAAACTGGCCTTCTTTAGACTAGCTGAGTATCTGGAGCATCAGCATTTGTGGGTTCGATTACATGCTCAAAATGGCCAGAAACAAATAACTTTCTTCTGAAACTCGTCAGTCTATTCTTGTTCTGAGAAATGAAGGCTATTCTGTGCGATAAATTGCCAAGAAACTGAAGATCTCGTACAACGCTGTGTACTACTCCTTTCACAGAACAGCACAAACTGGCTCTAACCAGAAGAGAAAGAGGAGTGGGAGGCCCCGGTGCACAATTAGAGTGTCTAGTTTGAGAAACAGACGCCTCACAAGTCCTCAACTGGCAGCTTCATTAAATAGTACCCGCAAAACAGTCTGAGATATGGCTTTTTCTTTGCAACTCTGCCTAGAAGGCCAGCATCCTGGAGTCGCCTCTTCACTGTTGATGTTGAGACTGGTGTTTTGCGGGTACTATTTAATGAAGCTGCCAAAAAATTAGCTTTACTTTCAAAAACAAGGACATTTCTAAGTGACCCCAAACTTTTAAACGGAAGTGTATATATTTTTTGTGTGTAGAATTGCAGCAAATTTGTCTTAAAACTGCAAAATGTTCTTTACGCCCCATGGCAAAATGTGTAGAATTGCAGGAAATTTACTCTCAAACTTCAATTTTCTCTTTCCGCTGTCAAGAGGAGCAAAACATTTTTGCTGACATGGGTAAGCAGACCCGCGAGCCACTGTGGCCCCACCCCCATCAAAGTTGCCCATCCCTGGGTTAGATATTCATACACAGTTTGAGTCAACGCATGCCTCACAATCAGGATAGGATAGTACTGCATTTCATCGGTACATTTGTAATCTTTTTGAGGATTTGTTGTGATTTTTTTTTCTTTTTTTTTTTCTCCAAAACAGCAATCTGGGATTGGTACATCTGTTCACCAAAACAAGTTATGAGGTGACCACTTGTTGCTGTTTGAATCCCAGATTGCCCCTTTAATTAACACACATCAATTAACTGTGTCAATATTAAATGCTGGTACTAAATACATGGCACTTTCGATATCCTATCCAGGTTTGGTTCCAGAACTGCAGAGCACGCCATATAAGAAGCATGTGAGCCCCAACCACTCATTAGCCATCCCCCTGTCCTCCCTGCAGCCCGGCTGCCACTCCCAGCCCAACCCAGCCCCAGCGGAGCTGCAGTACACAACCTACAGCACCCCAGAGGGATCCATGCTCACTGCGCTGCACTCCCACATAGATTGTAAGTGGAGAGAAAAGGTGCCATTTGGGGCGCATCCTATGCCCAAAAGTAGTGCACTGTAAAGTAAATAGGGAGCCATTTGGGGCGCACCCTAGGCTGCACCAGAGACATATAGAGATACAGTGCATACCAGTAAGACGGCCAGAAGGGGAGGGAGTCAAAAAAGACAATCACTTAGTTGTGGTTAATTTGCAGTGTACAAATGATTGTAATAATGTTCCGGCCCCCGACCATCCGGCCCTACTGCTGAATCTAGTTGCCTAGAACAGCCATCAGACTACGTAACAAAAATGGAATTGTAACGTCTGTCAAAAGACTGTGGGATGATATGACTAATGAGCAACAGTAGTTCCGGTGCATTGGTTTTCCGTCACTGGTTATTTGTATTGGGTGAAGGTGGTGCTTAAAGGGGGTTGGGGGGGACCAGAGCCCTAGGTAATGCCCTATAAGACCAGAGCCCTAGGTAATTCCCTATAAGACCAGAGCCCTAGGTAATGCCCTATAAGGCCAGAGCCCTAGGTAATTCCCTATAAGACCAGAGCCCTAGGTAATTCCCTATAAGACCAGAGCCCTAGGTAATTCCCTATAAGACCAGAGCCCTATAATGTTATTATAGCGTTATTATAATGTTATTATTTGAGCATCTCATGCTAGTCCTCTCTCTCTCTCTCTCTCTCTCTCTCTCTTCTGTCAGGGATGTATGCCATGGCAAGGGCAGAGCCCTGGGTACTAATCTCATCTAATCAACTCTCTCTCTCTCTCTACAGAAATGTCCCCTCAGGGATCAATAAAGTATCTATCTATCTATCTATCTATCTATCTATCTATCTATCTATCTATCTATCTATCTATCTATCTATCTATCTATCTATCTATCTATCTATCTATCTTTCTCTACAGTGCACTCTCCTCAGTCTAAGTTGTTCCAGCCCCTGCTGTCCCTCCACACCATGACCTCCCAGCCTGTGACAAACGCCTGAGCCACACACACACACACACACACAGTCCTCAGTCTAGCAGGTTCAGTTAATTGTAACATTATAAAGTTACACTAAGGTCCATGTTAGAATCCTTCAACATACCTGTAAAAAACTTTGTTTGTGTCTGAAATGAGACAGATGTTATCTTGTGGATTTGTGTGTTTCTCTGGCCCCATACACACTTAAGTTGTACAACAATGCATTTGGCACAACGGTTGTGACAACAAAGACATTTTTTTTTTAAGTTTTTAAAAAATAGTTACACAAGCATTGTGGAGATACCACAGAATGGTTTGCCTAAACATTTTTGTGCAGGCAGACTCTCTGTTGTATCACACAAATATGAGTTGTATCACCATTGTGCCAAATACGTTGTACAGCAGTTAACAACCCGTGTGTGTGCGGGGCCTTTGTGTTCTTATTGTAAGGTGTCACAGTATGATGCTGGTCTTTGATCTAAGGTGGAAAACTATACTGCCTTAGACAAACCATTGTGAAGTTTATCTTAAATTACGAATTCTATGTACATCAGTATTTTAAATATTGTTGTTTAATTTATTTATTGTAAGTGGTTAAGAAAATAAATATATATTGACAAAATTATTTGATAAAAAAATACGGACTATTTTCTACTCACAATTTAAAATGGGTTCAGTCAATGTAATAAAAAAAATGGGGGGGGGGTATTATATTAGTCAATAATAGTTATTATAGCCAATAATTAGGTTATTAATGATTGGCCAGTTCACCCCTACCTTGTCACAACACAACTGATTGGCTCAAACGCATTAAGAAGGAAAGAAATTCCACAAATACATTTTTAACAAGGCACACCTGTTAATTAAAATGCATTCCAGGTGACTACCTCATGAAGCTGGTTGAGAGAATGCCAAGAGTGTGCAAATCTGTCATAAAGGCGAAAAGTGGCTACTTTGAAGAATCTCAAATATAAAATATATTTTGATTTGTTTAACACGTTTTTGGTTACTACATGATTCCATATGTGTTATTTCATAGTTGTCTACTCCTCACTTAAAACATAGTTTGTGGGTTTTGTTTTTACACCGGAAGGTGATTATACACCTTTATTATACATTATAATACAGCAATAAAAAGTAAAGTAAAAGTACACAATAATGACAAATGGCAAGATAAATAATGTAGTTAATAGTAATTATTTAATATTAACAGCTGATTTTCCAGAGGAAAGCGAAAAACCAGAAACCCATTTAAGCCAATATGGAGTAAACTGGAAAATGTTTCTGTGATTTCTCTTATCAAGACAATCAAGAAAGCTCCTGCAAAAAAAAATAAAAAAAAATAATCAACATGTACTCGTTAACTATTTACATTAAAATGTTCTTTAAAGTTTAGAGAAGTAATGCCTGGTACTACATTATCTGAAAACAACAGAGACTTAATATACACAATGTATAATCAAATGTACATTCATTTTGATAACTCCTGATACAAACACTGACAAAATGTACAAAACACTTTTTAAGAATACATATTTACATATCTGACATTGGATAGGTGCTTTAAATACTTCAGCTACAAATGTTCTTAGTAATGCTGCACACAGCTGTCCAACTCCAGTCAAAGAGCACACATCTGTGGCTGGTCTCTCCAATGTTCTCTCCTCCGTAGTAGCAAGACGAACGCACTAGTACACACTCCCTGTCCCTTGCCACTCAAAGAGACCCCTAATAAATGAAAATGTGCGCAGGGAAAGGGGAGTCAAAAAATATAAACTAAAGTTAATGGTCAAAATATCCCCACCGGTAGTCGAACCCAGGACCTTGAAACCCCAGGGTGTTGACGCTAACCATTACGCTACGAACCACGAACCCTATTATAGATGCAACAACTTTACGCTATTTTTGGCAGCTTTACGCAACTTTACGCTATTATGATTTTACCCCCTTTATCTTCCCAATTTCAATATACGATCTTGTCTCATCGCTGCAACTCCCTAATGGGCGAGAGAGAGGTAAAGGTCGTCCTCCGAAACATGACCTTAACACCTACTCGCTTAACCCCGGAAGCCAGCTGCACTAACAAGTCGAGGAAACACCGTTCAACTGACGACCGCCACAAGGAGTCGCTAGAGTGTGATGAGCCTAGTAAAGTCCCCCCGGCCAATCCCTCCCCTAACCCGGACCAAGCTTGGCCAATTGATGTGGGATCGAACCCTGGTCTGTAGCAACGCCTCAAGCACTGCGATGCAGTGCCTTAGACAGCTGTGCCACTCGGGAGGCCTTGAGACTCTATTTTAATGGACAGTCTGTTTTTGTTCATTCACTCAATACTGATTGAACGTTTTTCTCTTTAAAAAAAATAAAAAAAAAATAGTGTAAAACAGTTTATGTTTTATCAGATAGCTAACCAAGTTAGCAAGCATGGCGTTTTCCTTTGATTGTGCACAGGTCTTGCAAGCAAGAAATGATCATTAATTGCTACTTTTTACTTGTAGATGGCGGGACTTCAAGTTTTTGGGAACACATTGAAAAGTAACTTAAAACTGTGTTGATCAGTCAGCACTAATTTGGATTATAATGACTTGAAGAAAATTGCACTGACAGAGGAAGCGTACTGAATGAATGCATAAGGTAAGGGCTAGAATTTGCTCTGGATCTTATAACGGTGACTCGTCTGTCTGGTGTGTGAATTTATTATACATTAGCATAATAAAGGCATCAGGAGCAATATGGAAGCAGATTAGTATTGTCCTCCATCTCTACTTGGTCATGCATGGGTGTCTTCCCCATCACCTTTCCTGCCTCTGTCTACCCATACTCCTCCAGTCACCCTGTATATGTTCCTCTCGTCTCTGTCTACCTATACTCCTCCAGTCACCCTGTATCTGTTCCTCTCGTCTCTGTCTACCCATACTCCTCCAGTCACCCTGTATCTGTTCCTCTCGTCTCTGTCTACCTATACTCCTCCAGTCACCCTGTATCTGTTCCTCTTGTCTCTGTCTACCCATACTCCTCCAGTCACCCTGATCTGTTCCTCTCGTCTCTGTCTACCTATACTCCTCAGGTGTTCTTGTAGAGGATGTGTCTCAGGGTGCTGCTCATGCAGAAGGGTCTGGCTGCAGAGCCGTTGTTCACCTCCAGATCCACCACTGGGGACAGGAACCCATAGCCAGTCAGACACCACAGAAACTCTCTTACATACCCCCTTGTTTTTAGAAAGTTGGGCCATTGCGGTTTCTGCATTGTTGCATTTTCATGACACTACAACATTCTATGGCATCAGTGGCAGCTCCCCATTAACATTGCATGGGGAATATTCAAATAATGGTATGCATAGAATTACAACAATATAAAACATTCTAAAAGTTGGCCAAACTCTCTAGATACAAGGCTCTGCATAACCCTAACACACTGCTAAACATTCTCAAACACAGTCATATACCCCAAACTCACTGTTATTGAAAATTCCTTCAAAATCCATTTTAAATACCAAACTCAATGTTAGATACTTACCCTCAAATCACTGTTTCATAAAAGGCCTCTTGATCACAACCAAGCCACCTTTGGCTTCCTCAAACCCACTGCTCGACAACAGGCCTATCCCAAAAACTCTAATTTAAATGTCCTCAATCCTTAAATAAGAAACACTACCGTTCAAACGTTTTAGAACACCTACTCATTCAACGGTTTGTCTTTATTTTTTCAAACAATTTTCTACATTGTAGAAAAAGGCCAGACAAAATGTATTCACTGTTTAATAGATTTTCCCCCCAGAAAAGTGAATAATAATAAATAAATAAATTATACATTAAGTGGATAAGGAATAACAGTACTTTACCACATTGTCCTAGTCTATATGGACATGAACAATAGGAGAAATATTCAATTTCAGAATGATTTTCAGATTAGTATTATTAATACACAAATTAACATTCATGAACTTTATTCACATAGGATGTATAATAGAATGCAATATTCTATCATATTAAAAAAAAAATGGAAAAAAAAAGCAACATATGAATGTATTATCAGTTCAGTAATCTACGTAATTGTATAGCCTAAGAAATTCAAGAAATGTTGTTTATAACATGGTCAATTAGAAGCATTAATCTATATAGAGCAAGCGTGACTAAATTTGAGCCCAGTAACTTTGCTCACCGCATCCTCCTTCCATTGTCTCGTCTGGCTGCCAAGAAAAGCCCCCACCTTAGAGACAGTCAATCACATCATTGTGAAGTGTGTGCGTGCCACTGGTGATGTACTTTGCTGGACATGCTAGTCGCAAAAACCATCAAGCGCTTTGATGAAACTGGCTCTCATGAGGACCGCCACAGGAATGGAAGACCCAGAGTTACCTCTGCTGCAGAGGAGACGTTCATTAGAAATTGCAGCCCAAGTAACAGACACATCTCAACATCAACTGTTCAGAGGAGACTGTGTGGATCAGGCCTTCATGGTCGAATTGCTTCAAAGAAACCACTACTAAAGGACACCAATAAGAAGAGACTTGCTTGGGCCAAGAAATACAAGCAATGGACATTAGACCGATGGAAATCTGTCCTTTAGTCTGGAGTCCAAATTGGAGATTTTTGGTTCCAAACGCTGTGTCTTTGTGAGACGCAGAGTAGGTGAACGGATGATCTCCGCATGTGTATTTCCCACCGTAAAGCATGGAGGAGGAGGTGTGATGGTGTGGGGGTGCTTTGCTGGTGACACTGTCTGTGATTTATTTAGAATTCAAGGAACACTTTACCAGCATGGCTACCACAGCATTCTGCAGTGATACACCATCCAATCTGGTTTGGGCTTAGTGGGACTATCATTTGTTTTTCAACAGGACAATGACCCAACACACCTCCAGGCTGTGTAAGGGCTATTTTACCAAGAAGGAGAGTGATGGAGTGCTGCATCAGATGACCTGGCCTCCACAATCCCCCGACATCAACCAAATTGAGATGGTTTGGGATGAGTCGGACCGCAGAGTGAAGGAAAAGCAGCCAACAAGTGCTCAGCATATGTGGGAACTCCTTCAAGACTGTTGGAAAACAATCCTGGTGAAGCTGGTTGAGAGAATGCCAAGAGTGTGCAAAGCTGCCATTAAGGCAAAGGGTGGCTACTTTGAAGAATCTCAAATATAAATGTTTACCACTTTTTTAGTTACTACATGATTCCATATGTGTTATTTCATAGTTTTGATGTCTTCACTATTATTCTACAATGTAGAAAATAGTAAAAATAAAGAAAAACCCTTGAATGAGTAGGTGTTCTAAAACTTTTGACCGGTAGTGTATACAAATAAAATATACAAATTAGATATAAATATAAAAATTGCTATAATGAAACCGTTCACATTTATTTAAAAAAAAGTTTTCACATTTTCATGGAGTCCTCGATACAAAAAGAGTTATCCTGTACAAAAACATTAAATATAATTTGAACAGATGAGTGTTACAGTACCTAGTATTAAAAACAGCACTACTGCACATCTGCACTATTCCATATAAAAATACCAAAAATGGCTTTAACATCCTTTTATAAACGGTATTTCAAAGGTTCTCTGCGTTAGATCGTAAAACCACACAACAATAAAGTGGAATATTTCTCCATGTAGAACTAGGCACGTTTACTAGCAACCGCAGTCGGAATCCCTGAAAGGTGTCAGGGTCCATTCAAATTATTCACCATAAGCATCAAATGTGTTCAGAAGTCTTGACCTCCCTTAGCCTACATTATAACTGTCACTTACAGTATATCCAGTGTAAAACCAATATCCAGTGTTACACCTTACAGTGTAAAACCAAAGAAATCCTACTACAAGTGTCTGTAACCATGTAAGTTAGGAGTGTGTTCAGTTTATCTGTCTGTAGCATTGCACGTTAAGTTTGGAGCAGTGTTCTTGTGCCCTGGACTCTTAAACAGTGTCTGTAACAGTGTCAATAAATATGGTGGACCAAAAGTGCCTCTTCAACTAATGTTAAGCCTAAACAGCTATTCAAATAATCATGCTAGACAGAAAAGCCACCTTAGGGTTATTTTCCCCACACATGACAATGAAATTTCCCCCCCGGGGGAGCAATAAAGTACCTATCTATGAGCGCCTAAAAATAGCTCTGAGGTTAAGTTTCCCCTAAGTACAGATCTAGGATCAGCTTCCCCTCCCCATTCCTAACCTTAAATGTTGTTATGAAAATGCTAAACTGACCCAAGATCAGTGTCAAAGGGCAACTTCACCCTATACATGACCTTACATTACAGTACATGGAACCATTGCACAAACACAGTAGTCACAAGGGGGCGCCCTTGCCCTGCATCACCCCCACAGCTCCAGAATGTTTTTTTTTGTTTTTTTACCATCTGCAAAAGTACACCAATTGCATCCGAAATACAGAGACCTCCTTCTGCAGTGTGTGTGCTTCTTGCAGTGTATTGGGCTAATGGCAATTTCACCCACATCACACACGTCCACTGTGCTGCTGCAACCCTCTTTAAGTAAGGCAGAGATCAGCAGAATGTCGACACCACAGAGAAAGAAAGGCAAATATCAGAAGTATCAGCGGCGGTGGAGGCGGGGAGAGGGAGGAAGTTGAATAGAGCTCCGACTCTTTCTAAACCCCCGCCCACATACACCAACCTATTGGGTCCTGCTATGTCCTGCCAAGGCCTTCCTGCTCAGTCCTGGTCAGTATTGGTCAGTCAGGAGTCCAGCCATAAGGCCCTGCTCTAGTATCATCCAAACACAGACCGTGAATGGGTCAGTGCTTCAGTGTGTCAGTGTGCTGGCCTATCAGGAGACAGAGGTTAAGTGTTCTGGCATATCAGGAGGCAGAGGTTCAGTGGTCTGGCCTATCAGGAGGCAGAGGTTCAGTGTTGTGGTCTATCAGGAGAAAGAGATTCAGTGTTGTGGCCTATCAGGAGGCAGAGATTCAGTGTTGTGGCCTATCAGGAGGCAGCGTAGCCCTGCTCTCTGCGGAGGATCCTGTGCAGTTGAGGGGACATGTAGAAGGGCTTGAGGGGCGAGCCGTCGTTCCTCTCCAGGTCTTCACCTGAACCAGGACCGACGGAAGAGGAAGCATTGTCACAGAGGAGGAGAAGAGGAAGAGAGGAGGATGAGGAGAGGAAGAGAGGAGCAGACAATGTGAAGGCAGAGAGAAAAAGAGAAAGGAGTTAGAGCCAAACAATTAGAAAGTCAAGCAGGGAAATGAATCAGGAAAAACTGTTTATATAAGTTTCAGTCAGCCAAAATGGCCATTGCATTATAGCCATCTGGTTCAGTGATTAGTGTGCAGCAGAGGCAAGGTTTGACAAATATAATGCATATAGCACAGGCCCTATACAATTCTAATATTTCCATAGTCTTCACTGCAAGAAAATGCATGAATTATTAATTAGTAAAACACAGTAGTGTAAAAAAATAAAAATTCACGCAGCGCAAGAACCTTTATCTGTCTCACGCAAAAAACAACTGTACACCGCTAAGGATGTGATAGAGAGCCACATGAAGAAATAATGGAGAACCATTCAATTCACTACAAACCCTGTAGAATACTCACTGTGTATCATATAAACACCCTCACACCCCAGACTGGGCTGTATTTAAAGAGATGGATGGGGTACTTACAGAAACAAAGGAACAAGGTGTCCACACACATAGCATAGACATTGAAGAAGCCATGGGCGATCAGGTAGGATCCAAATAACACCGTCTGACAATTACAGAAGAGTCCAAGTCAGTAAGCACACTAAAGCTTGCCGTATGCTTCCCAGTCGAAACAGTTATCACGAAATTGTGTGACTTTTTTGTTTTCAGTCGTTCGTGCACACAACATTTTCAAAGTTTGGTTGATTGGTCAATAGTCAATAGTACTACTCCTAGTAGGAGTGGGAACATGAAGTATTTGTCGTCATTCAACGAGAGATGACTAGTTTTCATGCAAAGTTTTTCACTTCAGAAATACTGTACCAAACATCTTAGCGAGTTTGGCTAGAAGCAAACAGAACCTACGTATGTTGGTGCATTTATCAACAAGCAATGCTGACTCATATAATGTAAGTCTATTTCTTACCAGTAGGGGGACCCAGTAGTAATTTAGTGATGGCACCTCTTCTTGAATAACTGGAATCTTACGGGTGAAGAAGAAGAATGCTAGCACACCTGGCAGGAAGAAATCGGAATCCTTAATAACAAAAGAACAACTTGAGCATACACTGACAAATGTACAATTAGTGTAACATAGTATCTATGGACATTGTCTTATAGAGAACGCCTCTGCCGAGGGCGCTGTTGGACTATTTTCCAGTGTGTGTTGTTGATTTAGTCTTGTTCATGCCCTCATAGTTGAACATACCACAAGGTTATCACCAGTGTGTGGGAAAGGAAACTCACCAACACTCCCTGAAATAAGCACTTTTCCCAAGAAGAGCAGAAAGTCTGTCACCTTATCCAGCACTGTCACCCTACAGAGGAGACAACTCATTGGAGGAGAAGCCCAGATGCTCAGAGAGAGACAGTCACCACCCATGACAGACAGTCAGAGAGACAGACACAAAAACTGTCTGAGGGACAGACAATCAAACAAACCGATATAAAGACTTTGCCTTACCTTACTACGTTCCTCATCAGGAGGAAGAAAGCATCCTTGGCTGAAGTGCAGAAGCTCTTTCCATATATCGCGATCTAGGGTGAGAAATTCAAAGTAAGACCATGTTATTCACGATTCCAACACTTCCTGTGAGATGGTTATCAAATAGCCTGATCACAATAGTAATGGGTGTGCTAACTACTGAAAATGCCTCAAAAGGTACTGGATGGATGATATTGAAATATATTTTGACTGAAACTACCCAGACTCACCATGATGTAGGCGTTCCTGTTCATGAACTTGATGAAATGTTCCAGGCACCAGAAGCAGAATTTGAGACAGCAAATCAGGAAGCGTGCAAAAGCATTGTGAGCACCTGAAAATACATGAACATCTTCATGAATAGATGGCATCTAAATATACAGTACTGTACGTAAACATACTGAAGGCAGTGGGTTTAGAACGAGCAGAAAACCCACCTTTGAGTTTGTGATCCAGATACTCTAGAACGATGCGGAACATCTGCACTAAGGACAGGATCAGAGAGCCAAATGCCAGAGAGCCTGTGTGGTACCTGAGAGATACACAACACACTGTATTACCAATACAGTGTATAGCTTATACGTCCACTATACACACACACACTCACATTCCCTTCCCATCATAAGTGTGAACACCAGTTTCCTGGACACCGATTATGTCTAGTCCTGGATTTAAAGGCATGCTTAATGGAGAATCTGAAATAGCTTTTTAGTGCAAGACTAGGATTACTCCTTTAGAGAATATCTCTCCAAGAAAGATGTGCCATGATAAACTATTCTGAACAAAAATATAAACGCAACATGCAACAATTTCTATGATTTTACTGAGGAAATCAGTCTATTGAAATAAATAAATTAGGCCCTAATATATGGAATTCACATGACTGGGAATACAGACATGCATATGTTGGTCACAGATAGGCGTGGATCAGGAAACCAGTCAGGCTCTGTGTGACCACCATTTGCCTCATGCAGCGCAACATCTCCTTCGTATAAAGTTAATCAGGCTGTTGATTGTGGCCTGTGGAATGTTGTCCCACTCCTCTTCAATGGCTGTGCGAAGTCGCTGGATATTGGCGGGAACTGGAACACGCTGTCGTACACATCGATCCAGAGCATCCCAAACATGCTCAATGGGTGACATGTCTGGTGAGTATGCAGGCCATGGAAAAACTGGGGCATTTTCAACTTCCAGGAATTGTGTACAGATCCTTGCGATATGGGGCTGTGCATTATCATGCTGAAACATCAGGTGATGGTGGCGGATGAATGGCACGATGGGTCTCAGGATCTCGTCACCGTATCAAATTGACATTGATTAAATGCAATTCGTTGTTCGTAGCTTATGCCTACCCATACCATAACCCTACCTCCACCATGAGGCACTCTGTTCACAACGTTGACATCCGCAAACCGCTCGCCCACACAACATCATACACGTGGTCTGCGGAATTCTCTAAAATGACGTTGGAGGCGGCTTATGGTAGAGAAATTAACATTCAATTCTCTGGCAACAGCTCTGAAGGTCATTCCTGCAGTCAGCATGTCAATTGCACAATCCGTCAAAACTTGAGACATCTGCGGCATTGGCTTTTACTGGCTTTTATTGTCCCCAGCAGCTGTGTAATGATCATGCTGTTTAATCAGCTTATTGATATTGGATATTGGATTATTTTAGCAAACAAGAAATGCTCACTTACAGGGATGTAAACACATTTGTGAACAAATTTTGAGAGAAATAGAACATTTCTGGGATCTTTTATTTCAGCTCATGAAACATGGGACCAACACTTTCCATGTTACGTTTATATTTTTGTTCAGTGTACAACGCAACACCATCTTCACCTTCCTTATGCGTTAAAAACCCATATGACTGAGTCAGCCTACCGTACAGCCCTGCTAAAGGAGGAAAACAGGGGGCATGATGGTATGTCTTGAGGCTTCTTCAGGGCCCAGTAGTAGGAAGCAAAGGCCCCGGCCAGGGTGCACTGTCCCAGGGCGATGGTGAAGTTGACCAGCCACAGGAACATCAGCAGGTTGCACAGCTGCAGCACAAAGATGTAGTGGTGGTAGAGGCTCTCGCCGCCATAGAAGGCGAAGGAGCACTGGGAGCCCGGGCACACCGTGGTCACGTTGGTCTGACTGAACGTCTGGGGAGAGAGAGATTATTGTTATTGTCTCATTGACAATATTGATTATTATTTTAATTATGTTAATATTGTAAATATCCAAAGTAAGCTGTGTCAATATGTAAATTGTTACGTCATGCCAATAAAGCACATTTTATTTAATTGAATTGGCACCCTATTCCATATATACTTCTGTCCAGAGTGTATAACGACTCCCTATTCCCTATACAGTACTCTACCTTTGGCCTGAGTTTACAATGGGCATTTCAGATGTAATTTGTCATGAAAGACCAAATGTAGCCAGAGTTCACAGATGTTGTCACTGGCTAGCTAATCACAGCTGGATGATGTGTACTGCTGGATGATGTGTACTGCTGGATGATGTGTACTGCTGGATGTTGTACTGCTGGATGATGTGTACTGCTGCCAAGCACACTGAGCCAATAACATACAGTATTCTATGAGTTTGCAATACAGCAATAACGTCAAATGCGACAAAGAGGAAGACAGTAGAAAGAACATCAAACCTCTGGATCACAGCTGAGGTTGGCATACATGCATTTGTCCTGCGTCGACATGACCTTGTAGACCGCGTCGCCAGATGACGCTAAGAAGCTGAGGGCAAAACCAGTCAAGGGCAACAAGGAAGAATGGAAGCAGTGATAAGTAACAACATGTGTGCCTGCCTATGAGCCATCTACATTGGGATTTCCACTAAGGGTTCAGCAGTTTCATCAGGTTCAATTCGATTCCAGTCTTCATCTCTATGATGTCATTGGTGACAGTTCAGAATGCTTCACATGTGTAGCTACAATGGGTAACGCTGCATGTAAAGATAACTGTGTAAAGTGTACACACACAGTGAGGACGAGGCTAAGAAGACCTACATAGAGAGGATACACAGCAATGACTGCCCAGTATGCTATGCAGATGGCCAGTAGCATGAAAGTGATGATCGGGTAGAAGAGAGTGGACATGATGTAACTAATGGCCCTGGACAAAAGAGAGAGAAAGAGAGAGAAAGAAAGTGTGAAAAAAATTATAGTTCAAAGTTTGGTTCATGTTCCAACACTGAGCTCACAGATGCTGGGTTCATTCGAAGTGACACAACAAGAGGTCTCCTGAGAGAAGACCACGACTCACCTGCTCCCCTCCTTCAGCAGAGCGATGGCGATGCATACTCTCCTCCTCAGGAATGTCAGGATTACTATGACGACCACCTCAACGACTGACAGGGAGATCACTGCAATACAAATTATTACTATTGAGTAGAAACATCCCTTTACAGCAGAGGTGGACAAAAATCAAACCTCTCAGGCCGCAGCGTTCCTGCTGTTTGCCGAATTCATTTAAACAATATCATGTTTAATTTTGTATTTATATTTTGATGTGTGTATTTTATGTAAATTAATTTGCTGATTGAGAAATAAGAACAAAACCTGTCTTGCACCCAACTGCTTCCCCTAGCAACTTAGAGAGACTCTGCATCTTGTGATATACACAGTAAACTGTTGTGGCAGTCTAGTATATCCTGTGCTTAAATAGGGGAATTAGTGGATGGTCACTCACTGAAGATGAGCCAGGTCTGACTGAGCTGCAGGTAAACCCTGAAATCCGTCTGAAAGCCGATGTCAGAGATGGTAACATCACCATCACTGTGTGGCTTCCCTCTCAGTGTACTGAATTCCCAGTAGCAGTGCCAGATCCCTAAGAGAGAGAAGAGGAGAGAGAAGAGGAGAGACGTGAGAAGTTACGATACCGTTCCTGTACATCTGCTACATTTGGTTTGCCATGAAAACAAGGGTGCTGTTCATTAGTGGCAGAGAGTGTACTGTATTGTATCACTAACCATAGCCCACCACAGCGATGACTCCAAAGATGATGAGCCACAGGAGAACTCCGGCTGTGAACCGTAGCAGCAGTATAAAAGACAGGCTGACCACCATGGTTATCACCAGACCTCTAGAAACACACACACACACACACACACACACACACACACACACACACACACACACACACACGTCAGAGTGAAAACCACAGTAAAAAAACACATGGCACACAGACGCACAGAAACGCAGGTCTTACATTAAGATCCAGTACCAGGAGCTGGCGTAATCCTCAAAGATCTTCATGCCAACCTCCTTGGCATCTAGCAGACTGGTAATGCCACTGTGAGAGCAGAAGAGTGGGATAGACAAACATAGTGGGGTGGGGAGAATTGTGGATAGAAAAAAGGTGGAACGAGAGAGAGACAGAGAGAGAGAGAGAGAGAGAGAGACAGAGAGAGAGAACATGTCCACTGAGAGGAAGATACATTGACTTATACTGACCTGTGTTGTATTACAGTGACTCTCTTGTACACACAGCACAGGTCATGTCACACCACAGTTTATGAGGGGACTGTACAACCCTGGGAGACTGCACAGATTGTAGGCAAGCCTCCCATATAAATGTCACAAGTCAACATCAATGTTATCAAAGTGCTAGGAAGCAGTGATGCTCTCTATGACTCTGAAGCAGCAGGTTACTACTCTACAGCAGTTCAACAAATGAATTGTCTGATTAGAACAGGACAGAGACATACAAATGAGTCTGGATTATTAATTATTCCTGCATCTCTTTCAGTCAAAACAACATGAACAAGCAGGGTATGGTAACGGTTCAATGTACACGATGGAGAAAGAGGTGATAGCAAAAATCACCTGGAATTCCTTGATCAGATATCCTGTAAAATCTTGCAAATATCTGGCTTTGGGATTCCTAATTATTGCACCGGTAAACTGACAATGTTAACACAAGTTATTATGCTCATAAATTAAGTGGTAGATATCTGAACCAAAGTATTCCCAGATGCTTTTGCTCACTAGATTATCAGCCTCTACAGGACTGGTGGACTGCAATAGCATGAGATTAGATCCAACCTTCCCCTGGAACTGTGCAGAATGCCTCCTGAGTCAAGCACCAATCTCTATCTGTTTTTTATTATTTTTATTTCACCTTTATTTAACTAGGCAAGTCAGTTAAGAACATATTCTTATTTAAAATGATGGCCTACACCGTCCAAACCCAGACGACGCTGGACCAATTGTCCCAATCACGGCCGGTTGTGATACAGTCTGGATTCGAACCAGGTTGTCTGTAGTGACGCCTCTAGCACTGAGATGCAGGGTCTTAGACCACTGCTCCACTTGGGAGCCCAAGTGAGGAAAGCTACCTCATGTCAGGAGCATAGCTCACTCTAGGAGTTCATTTAAATCTGGGCCATCATATTTCTATAAAAACCCTATAATAAATAGCACATAACACAATTTAATTAAGTAATTTTGTTGTTACGAAAAAGGGAGTCACTGATCTCCGTCATTAGTACTAATGAAACCATAAGTGCTGTGCTAATGTAGCTAATACACTCCACAGACCAGGTTTTAACAGATGGAGTTTAGCCAAACCTCCAGTCGAAAGCAAAATAATAGATGCTATATTGAAGTGTTTGGTGGCAGGAAGTGTAATTGGCCTGAAATGCTCTGTCCTTGGACAGCTTGTTGAAGTGCTTGACATTCAGGGGGAAATATGGGAAAGGCACTGGGGTGGACAAATCAAGTGTGAGTGTGAGATGAGCGCAGCCATGCCTGAGGGGTTCACCACCAGGCGAAAAGCTGAGAGATGACAAAAACGGCCCTTTTAAATTGCTGCAATTTTTTTTATGGGAAATGGAAGAGCTGTCAGCCTAACAACAGTGGCTGAGGTCATACAAAGTTCAACGTTTGGATGAGATGAAAGATAGCATTACACCTGTCATAACAAAAGCATTACACCAGTCAAAGCAATAGCATTACACCTGTCATAACAAAAGCATTACACCAGTCAAAACAATAGCATTACACCTGTCAAAACAATATCATTACACCTGTCAAAACAATAGCATTACACCTGTCAAAACAATAGCATTACACCTGTCAAAACAATAGCATTACACCTGTCAAAACAATAGCATTACATCTGTCAAAACAATAGCATCACACCTGTCAAAACAATAGCATCACACCTGTCAAAACAATGCGGATGACATTAGACGACAATAAGGACATCAATAGAGCAGTCATATTATCAAGGCACAAGGACAGCAGACAGAGTAAGTGCCACTGAGTGGTGCCTTGAGGCTCGGAGATAAATCTTTCTGGTTCAGAGACTCTGAGGGAGTGATAGGCTAGAGGACATAATCCCTGCTCTGTCAGAAGCAAAGAACACACTGTCAGAAACTGTCTTCAAAACCTCATGATGGCGGCAGGTAGCCTAACGGTTAGAGCAGGCCTGGGTAAAGATTCAATACGGCCCGTGGAATCATGCTCAGATCACATAAAGTATTTGCGATAGTAAAGTTTTGAAAAACGTATTTGTTATTTGAAAAGCAAAAATTTGTTTTTCAAAGATTTCAAAGAAAAGGAAAGAATGGACATAGAAATATTTATTTATTGAGGTATCAGGGAAAGCTGTGTGCTTAGTGTGCAAAGAGAGCATCGCTGTCTTGAAAGACTACAACTTGAGCTAGCTATGTACTGTCCCACAAAATTGCTTAACATAGCAATTTTGTTAAGAATGTTTAATTGTCTCTGCAGCAATCTTTTTTTGTATTGTTTTTTTAAATTTAACCTTTATTTAACTAGACAAGTCAGTTAAGAACAAATTCTTATTTACATTGACGGCTGGTGGTAGGCAGGACCCAAGGCGCAGAGCTGTAGTCAATTGACATACTTTATTTCGGTATTACAAAAACAACAAAAGGAATGGGCGCGACCATGAACTGATGTGAGACATGCACAAACAATAACCACACATACAGGTGGGAAACTCAACAACTTAAGTAGGATCCCTAATTAGAGACAATGCAGAGCAGCTGCCTCTTATTAGGGATCAACAAAATCAAACAGATTTTTCCTAGAAACCTCCCCTCTGTCAGGCCCTGACAGTCACCTCCAGTGTACTTTTCCCTCTGTGTAGTTCATTGCATGTTTAATAATGAAAATACCTACCAAAAGGAGAACATGGATGTGGTTTATTTCTGTGCATGTTAAAAAAGTAAAATAAGTTGCATATCTGGACGTGATTTACAGTAGATATATCTGTCAACACAATCATACACATGATGTATAATCCTGTAATATGATTCTGACCCGCGATGGCAAAAATATATTCTAATGTGGCCCTCCATGGAAATGAATTGCCCAGGCCTGGGTTAGAGCACTGGGCCAGTAACCAAAAGGTTGCTGGTTCGAAGCTGACAAGGTGAAAAAAAATGACATAAGTGTCACCTTCATGTTCAGCTATAAAACTCAATTTGTGTTCAGATAGTCTATGAAAGTCAGAGGTAGGCCTAAGAGCTATATATAACTTGTGGTAATTACTGTGGTAATAACACTAATTACTGCACTAATATGACGCCGATGGTGTTTTGGAGTGTTTATCTGACTGGACAAACTAATAATATTATTATTATTATTATTATTATTATTATTATTATTATTATTATTATGTCCCCCCCCCCTCCACACACACTTCTAAAACCAAAGTTGCGACCCTGGTTTCAATGCATTTTAATTACCAGACATCAATGAGGCCAGATTTGTGCAGTGTTAATCTTCAGGGTCTGCTGGTCAAAAACATTCAACCATGTGATACCACCACCCCTAATAGGTCCACCACCCACAACAGTCTCCCTCAGCCTCGACAGGATTTCCACAACAACAAAGGGACGTCGAGGAGAGCAGGACTTACTTGAACAGAAATTACAAGTACCAAATCAAATCAAGCTTTATATATACAGCACATTTCAGACATGCAATGTGCTTTACAGGAAAAAACGAATAAAAAACAATGAAAATAAAAGATGAAATATTTACTACACAACAATCACAAGATAGAAAACAAAATAGTAGCTGTGCTGCAGACCAATGGCTTTCTTGGGTAGACCAGACAGGAGAGAATTACAGTAGTCAAGCCTGCTTGTAATAAAAGCATGGATGAGTCTCTCGGTATCAGCCTGAGAGAGAAACGGCCGCACCCCCCTTGGCAATGTTCCTCAGCTGGTAAAAAGCTATTTTTGGTCACATTCCTAACGTGTGATTCGAAATTCAGTTCAGAATCTAAAATAACACCTAGGTTTTATATCTGGTGTTTTATCTTTATTGCCCATTAATTAAAATGTGCGGCCAGATTCTCTTCCTGTGCTTTGGCTCCAACAATAAGTACCTCAGTCTTGTCTTGATTTAGCTGAAGGAAGTTGTGAGCCTTCCAAGTATTTAAATCACTAATTCAGTCTAATCATTTATACGTGGAGCTAAAATCCTCCAATGACACAGAAATGTAAAGTTGTGAAAATCAATGCTGTGCTTTCTGATAACGCTGGGTAACATATATAAACTGAACATTACCGAACCCAATATCGAATCTTGTTGAAAGCCACGTGATATGTATTTTCTCTGAGTTATGTTCACCAATGATGACAAAAAACTCTCGACAGGTTAAATAGGTCGTAAACCAATTTAGAACTGGACCGGTTAGGCCAACCCACCTCTCCAGTCTGTCCAGAAGGACATCATGGTCAACAGTGTCATTTAAGGGACTTAAATCCAAGAGTACAAGGATATCAGTGTTGGCTTTAAGATAATTTACCACTTGAACTAAGGCTGCCACTGTGCTGTGGTGGGCACGAAAGCTAGAATGGAATTTTTCAAAAATACACTTAAAATAATTTAGCTGTTTGAACACCAATTAAGAGCTGAAGAATCTAGATGATTTTTCTTCAGAAGGGGTTTCACTATAGCAGTTTTTAGTGCAGTGGGTAAAGTGCCTGTGAACACGGAGTTATTAACAATAGCTTGCACTTAAGATATGCAATTAAAAACAGTTTTGAAGAAGATTGTGGCGATAGGATGGAGAAGGCTGATAGAAGGCTTAAGTTGTGAGATCACTTTCCTGAGCATGTCTGTGTCAACCAGGGAAAATAAATCCATAGTGCCTTTGCGTGGTAGGCTAGGCAACATTTCATCAAACTTCTCATCAGGTCTTGCTTGACTGATCCCCAGCCTAAGGTTTGTTATCTTATGTCTGAAATATGCCGCAAACTCATCAGATTTTGTTACATTACAGCCTTATTCTAAAACGGATTAAAAATGTTTTCTCCCGTCATCAATCTACACGCAATACCCCATAATGACAAAATGAAAACAGGTTTTTACACATATTGGCCAATTTATTAAAAATAAAAAACAGAAATACCTTATTTACATAAGTATTCAGACCCTTTGCTAGGAGACTCGAAATTGAGCTCAGGTGCATCCTGTTTCCATTGATAATCCTTGATGTTTCTACAACTTGATTGGAGTCCACCTGTGGTAAATTCAATTGATTTGACAGAGAAGAATTGGAGAAACTACCCAAATACAGGTGTGCCAAGCTTGTAGAATCATACCCAAGAAGACTCGAGGCTGTAATCGCTGCCAAAGGTCCTTCAACAAAAGTACTGAATAAAGGGTCTGAATACTTATGTAATATGTTTTTTATTTGTTATACATTTGCAAAAAAAATATGTTTTTGCTTTGTCATTATAGGTAAAAAAAAAGTAAAGGGGTCTGAATACTTTCCGAAGGCACTGTATATATAATTAAAGTAGAAAGTAGCTTACATAATAAATGTTAATTTTGTTGCAGTCTTGGTTTACTTGAATTAAATTTTCTATGAATGACATTGGCAGTAAGCCTGATATAATTTGTATGGTAGCCTATCAGTGTATAACCAGACAATAAATAGATGGCAATAGCTAGGTTCCCATCCAATTGGCGACAGATTTTCATGCAAATATTCTAAAATCCACATTAAGAAAATATGCACATTTTCCCTCCAGTGGTGTTTCCACCAAACTGCCTCGACAAAATTTTGACTACAACAAAAGGGACATTAAAGAGAGCAGGACTTACTTGGCAGCGTCCCTGAGATCGATCACGCTCCTCATTTTACCTATCCCGTCTTTGAAGTCTGTCTTGTTGGCGACAGTTAGCGTCCCGTTCCTAGTGATGAAGTCAGGGAAGCACCTCTGAAGGACTGAAACACACAAACAAATATATAATGGCTAAGAATAATGTTTCATAATGTCATACACTGTAGATATGTATCACTTTTCCTTTCCAAACCCCTAACACATAACGCTCCCCTCCCACAGAATCTAAGTCTTAGAATAGGCAGTCTGAATTTCTAGACCTCATAACAATAGTGGAGGAGCTGTGTGTAGAACCTGGATTCACTTACAAGGTCTGCTTGGCACTATCATAGATGGGCAGTCCTCATCTCTCAAGACGTGTGCAATTGACTAAAGGGAGACAAGAGAGGAAGAAGACGTCAAACAATGTACATTCAGTGACGTCAAATCCTCAGAGTTTATACCAACTCATTGGTTAGGATGACTTTCCCTCTTGCCCTACCTCACTCTCCCCCTCCCTTTCACCCTCAAATCACTCTCTCTCTTCCTCTCTCTCTCTCTCTCTCTCTCTCTTTCTCTCTCTCTCTTTACCTCCCTCTCTCCAACCCCTCCCCCCCCCCCTCGCCCTCTCTCCCTCCCTCCCCCCTCTCCCTCCCCACCTCGCCCTCTCTCCCTCCCTCTCCCCCCTCTTCCTCCCTCTCACCCTCCCTCACTCTCTCTCTCCCTCACTCCCTCTCTCCCCCCCCTCGCCTTCCCTCTCTCCCCCCTCGCCCTCCCTCCCTCCCCTCCCTCCAGCTCTCTCCCTCCCTCTCGCCCGCCCCCCCCCCCCCCTCTTCAGAACACTCAAGAACTTGATAAGTGAGACCATAAGGAACTGGAGGCATCATGTCTCGGTACCTTTCTAGGATTGTCGAAGCCCGGCTTGCAGAACTGCCTGTAATACTCCCAGTAGCTGTTGTTGTACCTGTAGTTGTACTGCATGTCTAGGTATGTGGCGAATCTGTCCGGGCACTTGGAGACACAGAGCTGAGAAGAGAGAGGTAGAGGCAAACATTCATCAATGCTTAACATCAGAGAACACTGACCTTGTATAATCAAGCGAGAAAAAACGAGCGGGAACCTAATAGCATAATGTCTGCCGCGTTAAGAGGCAGCTCTTACCTGGGTTGTAGGGCACTGGAGGTTAATGAGAACGGCAGGATTGGCACATTTCAATATGTTGAAGTAGAACAATATGGCTTTGTTGCTGTAACCACGGCGACATGGAGAGAATAGTCATTCGTTTTCCAACACAAAGACAATGACAGTTTTATTAGAAAACGCTGAGAACAAATGTTGTATTGAAACTAATGGCAGATTGAGCTGCCTGCCAAACAGAGGCAGGACACTATTATCACACAGTGTAAGCACAGGGAAGCCTGTGGTGGTGGTTAATGCTACTTTAAAAAGCACTTTTCATACATACCGCACAAAGCCCTATACAAACAACAGGGGGGATTACTGTACAGAAGGGCTCTCCAACCCCGTTCCTGGAGAGCAACCCTCCTTTACATTTCTTGTCATTTAGCGATTTATAGTAGTGCGTGCTTACATTTTTGTACTTGTCCCCTGTGGGAATCGAACCGAAAACCCTGGTGTTGCAAGCGCCATACTCTACCAACTGAGACACACTGGAGCCACTCCCTCCCGCAGGTTTTCACTCCAACCCCAGTTGTAACTAACCTGATTCACCTTCTCAACCTGTTGATCATTAGAATTAGGTGAACTAGATTCGGGTTGGAGTGTAAACCTACAGGACGGTAGCGCTCCGGGAACTGGGTTGGAGAGCCCTGCTGAACATAGAAGGGTAGACGGATACAACTGAGGCCGGATATCAATGGTAGAGAAAAGCAGTTTCTCAGCATTATGATATCTCGCACTTTGTTCCTGCTGTATTGAAGGTGTCAAAAGTGTTTAAGCAGACACTCAAGGACTTACAATCTCTTTCAAGTGCAGAAATATTTAGAGGATATTAATGTGAAGTCACACCTGTCCAAAGTGCAACGTGAATGCTAGCCATATAGTACTATATCTATCCATAGTAGATACTACTTAGATTCTACTTACGCATTGGGGGTCCCCTGCTGTCCACAGAACTGTCCGTGGCTGTCAGTGGGGTAGACCACCTTCCTGGGGTCGCCATGGATCCAGGCTGCAACCAGACAGACGGCCACATCATTAGCCTCCTTCACAGCCCTGTCACATGTCAATCATTCTGGACATGAATGAGTGATAGGATCTGACTGACTGACTGTATGTATGTATCGGAATATTCGGACAGTCCGTAATGCACACGCACCTGCTGTCTCGACCTCTGAATGCTCGGCTATGAAAAGCCAACTGACATTTACTCCTGAGGTACTGACCTGTTGCACCCTCTACAGCCACTGTGATTATTATTTCACCCTGCTGGTCATCTATAAACATTTGAACATCTTGATGAACGATCTGGCCTTAAAAATGGCCATGTACTCTTATAAACTCCACCTGGCACAGCCAGAAGAGGACTGGCCAACCCTCAGAGCCTGGTTCCTCTCTAGGTTTCTGCCTTTCTTGAGAGTTTCTCATAGTCACCGTGCTTTTACATCTGTATCGCTTGCTCTTTGGGGTTTTAGGCTTCTGTATAAGCACTTTGTGACAACTGCTGATGAAAAAAGGGATTTATGTGATTGATTTGATTGACTACCATAATCACTTCAGGCCACAGCTACTGTACAAAAGTATAAAAGCAGGTCAAATGTAGACTGCTGTTATGAATCACAATCAGAGAAGCCAGATATGAACAGACTAGTGTGTCAAGCTGAGAGCTGGCTGTTCAGCCATTACAGGACAACCGAAAAAGTATGTGTGAGATGCTTAGAGAATACAGAGAGACAATAAGAGTGAAAAGCACTAACAAAACCAAGGCCAAGGTAATCCAATCATTCCAACACTCTTTCTCCACCAGTCTGCATCTTGTGAGGCTACAATTCACCCCTGTGTTCATTCGTTTTTCTAACCTGTTCAAAACATAAACAGCAAATAATTACCTTGGAGGACAATAACATATTATTTTGTAGCCTGCCTCGCACAGCTGGGAGGAATGAGGAAGAGAACTTATGCATGAGGAAGAGCACAGGCGAGGAGAAAGAAAAAAAGCTCTTCACGTAATTGCTGACATGCCAGTGTCTATTTGAAGTCACCTCCATTTTCATGGCTCTGGCTCTCTTAAAGTAATTGGGCAACAGACAGAATCCTTCCTCTGCCCAGACTCGGACGTGACTCCACTGCCAATGGGAGTCTGAGAGGGACTGCACTTTTAGAGAAGACATCACCGTTGATTTCATTTGACTCACTCAGGGTGTGTGTGTGTGTGTGTAGAGGTGTGTTTGTGTGTGTGTGTGTGTGTGTGTGTGTGTGCGCATGGTTATTCATGCGTGTCTGTATGTACAGACTGAGGTGTGTGTTAGGAGATTCACATGATTGATTCCAATCTACTAAGAGGAACACACTGTCGTATGGCTGTGTTTAACTGCTCTAACTAAATGCTTAAAAAGACATGGAGGCCAGAGGGCGTCAGCCATATCTCTAGAGAACACACTCAAACCTCCAATCATGTCATAGAGTAACCTCAGAAAAACAGAAAGTACCTCACATACAAACAGACTCTGATGTTGCTAACGCCCACTCATTAAGAATGGGTCTGTCTCTGGGGAAATACAGGCGCTCATATTTTTACCTCCCACACACTACACAATCAGAGGCCCTGTTGCTCAATGCAAAATGGGATCAAATACAACACTAGCATCGACATGGCAACACAGTCGGTGGAATATATGGAACCAAAATACTGAGAGCTAGGCATGCAGAAATTCACTAGTTGACAAGTTGAATCAGATGTGCTTGTCCAGGACTACAATGAAATAGTGTACTTTTGGGGGTACTCGAGGACCAGGGCTGGGAAACACTGGCTTCGACCACATCCTTCTTTCAGGTACAACAGAGGGAAGGGGGATGTGTGTGGGACACTGGCACCCACACATACCTGGAGCATCACCATAGGGTGGGCTGTGTTGTTATGAAACCACTATGTCTGATGAAATAGGCAGTAACATGACAACTCACCCACGGTTCCCAGAGCGATGTAGCAGAGGATGACGAAGACGAAGATAACACAGCACAACACATCCGTGCAGCCCCTGGGGAGTAGCGATAGAGATAGAGAGAGAGAGAGAGAGAGAGAGAGAGAGAGAGCGAGAGCGATCAGAGAGAGAGAGATGATTAGATGAGACTAGTATCCAGGGCTCTGCCTTTGCCATGGCATACATCCCTGACAGTAGGCTTTTACTAGGAGCAGCATTTGCCAGAAGACCAGACCAGGTGGCATGTTAAGAGCTACATTCTGAGCTACAGAGAATTTCTAATGAGACAAAGCCCCAGAGGTCATATGATCTCCACAGAGACCCCTCCAATAGAGTTTAAGCTCTCCACAGAGAAGCCTCCGACAGAGTTTACGCTCTCCATAGAGAACCCTCCGACAGAGTTTACGCTCTCCATAGAGAACCCTCCGACAGAGTTTACGCTCTCCACAGAGAACCCTCTGACAGAGTTTACGCTCTCCACAGAGACCCCTCCGTCAGAGTTTACGCTCTCCATAGAGACCCCTCCGACAGAGTTTACGCTCTCCATAGAGAACCCTCCGACAGAGTTTACGCTCTCCACAGAGAACCCTCTGACAGAGTTTACGCTCTCCACAGAGAACCCTCTGACAGAGTTTACGCTCTCCACAGAGACCCCTCCGACAGAGTTTACGCTCTCCATAGAGACCCCTCCAACAGAGTTTACGCTCTCCACAGAGAACCCTCTGACAGAGTTTACGCTCTCCACAGAGAACCCTCGGACAGAGTTTACGCTCTCCACAGAGACCCCTCTGACAGAGTTTACGCTCTCCACAGAGACCCCTCTGACAGAGGTTCTCAAGGTTGGATTCCACGACAGTATGGTACATCTTTTCTCCCTTTAGAGTTTAGCTTTCTCCTCTGTCTCTCACCCCTCTCCTCCCAGAGGAGCTGTCTGCCTTGCCCCTCCATGGCCCATCTTCAAAAACGCTCTCCAACTTCAACCTTATGGTGTCCCCTCAGCCTGTAGCTAGGCCGTCGTTGTAAATAAGAATTTGTTATTAACTGACTTGCCTAGTTAAATAAAGGTCAAATAAATACAATACACTACATGACCAAAATTATGTGGACACCTGCTTGTCAAAGATCTCATTCCAATATCCCAGGCATTAATATGGAGCTGGTCCCACCCTTTACTGCTATAACAGCATCCACTCTTCTGGGAAGGCTTTCCACTAGATGTTGGAACATTGCTGCAGGAACTTTCTTCCATTAAGCCACAACAGCACCTGTTTGCACACATAGGCCTAATATGCACGCAGCGCTTGCTCCTTACCTTATTTTTCTTGATCTCCACTGTTTGGTAGTCAAATTTATTCCACACGTCTGACCTCCCCTTTACCTCCTGCGCAACCAGTAAACATTCCCCCTTTTCGAGTTTATTGGTCATGTCCTCTGCATCCATTTTGCTGTCATGTGTTACGGTGTTCAGAGTTTGTTATAACCAATTTATTGATGTGATTATGATATGCTATATGTCAGACCGTATTGGTCACGTGCATGTGATGCATCCATGTGTCACGTAAAGAGAGCAAGGGTTGAGGAATAGGGAATGTTTTTCCTAAAAGAGGGATTTTGAGAACAGAACTTTTCAGTCAGAAATGGCTGTAATTATGTTGCAGCTTCAGCAACACGGACACTGATGATGTGTGGTGGTCGCTGAAGCAGGGAGGAGAGACAATGGGTGCTAGTCACAATCACTCGCTGTGTTTTAAAGCATCATACAAGCTCAGTGCAAACAGTTGATTTGATTAAAACACATAGGATGTGTCTATATATAGAAAAATATATATATAACCACAGGAATATTACTCATTCAAGGGTCTTTCTTTATTTGCACAATTTTTCACATTGTAGATTAAAAGTGAAGACATCAAAACTATGACATAACACATATGGAATCATGTAGTAACCAAAAAAGTGTTAAACAAATCAAAATATATTTTATATTTGAGATTCTTCAAATAGCCACCCTTTGCCTTGATGACAGCTTTGCACACTCTTGGCATTCCCTCAACCAGCTTCATGAGGCCCGCTGCAGCGGATAAGTTCATTAGAGTTACTAGCCTCAGATTGCAGCCCAAATAAATGAGTTCAAGTAACAGACACATCTCAACATCAACTGTTCAGAGGAGACTGTGTGAATCAGGCCTTCATGGTTGAATTGCTGAAAAGAAACCACTACTAAAGGACACCAATAAAAAGAGACTTGCTTGGGCCAAGAAACATGAGCAGCGGAGATTAGACCGGTGGAAATGTGTCTTTTGGTCCAAATTTGAGATTTTTGGTTACAACCTCAACCAAATTTAGATGGTTTGGGATGAGTTGCACCGCAGTGAAGGAAAAGCAGCCAACAAGTGCTCAGCATATGTGAGAAATCCTTCAAGACTGATGGAAAAGCATTCCAGGTGATGACTAATACAAAGAAAGCATAGGTGGGAAATAGACAGCTCGCCATGCTGCTTTGTGGACAACAGCTCCCATTGTTAGGGTGGAGAGACGTGTATCTTGTCAGTATATCCATAATCTTTGGTTACATGTACAAGCTGACTGCTGACGTATCACCACGCTACGTTGTGTCGAGCGTGGTGTGATGCGAATATGCCTCAACTAATGAAAACGTTTTTTAGACAGACCAAGTACTATCCACATCTGTACTATACCATACAAGGCTGCCATTAGGAACTACACACCCAAAACGTAAGACCTTCAAGCCTTCGCACTCTCAGGCTATAACATTCTCCTCTTTCACCGAGAGGAAGGAAGTCTGTGTCGAGTAGACGCCGGAGCCCATGGGCGTTTTAAAGCAGTTCTTCTGCTTGTCCTTGTTTTGTATGCAGCGTGCCAACGTATACTCCACGCGCGGCACATGCTTTAGTGCCTCCGAACACCATTTCGTGATTAACTAGCAGCTGGACCTTCAGTGCTCGGGCCACCGATGCATATGGAGAATTTACATTTCAGCGCAATAGATATTAAAAGGAATAGACTGCTTAGATGAGACACCCAAATACACTCCAAATCGATATGTACATTGACAGCGAAGCTAAAGTTTTAAATTTGCCACTATACTCCAGCATTTTGTATTTGAGGTCAAATGTTTCATATGAGATGACAGTACAGAATGTCACATTTTATTTGATGTATTCAGACCTTTGACTTTTTCCACATTTTGTTAAGTTACAGCCTTATTCTAAAATGGATTAAATTGTTTACCTCGTCAATCTACACACAAAAACTGGTTTTTAGAAATGTTTGCACATTTACTAAACAGGCCAAAGAGTTCAATCTTGGTTTCATCAGACCAGAGATTATTGTTTCTCATGATCTGAGAGTCTTTAGGTGCCTTTTGGCAAACTCCAAGCGGCTGTCTGGCCACTCTACCATAAAGGCCTGATTGGTGGAGTGCTGCAGAGATGGTTGTCCTTTTAGAAGCATCTCCCATCTCCACAGAGGAACTCTAGAGCTCTGTCAGAGTGACCATCGGGTTCTTGGTCACCTCCCTGACCAAGACCCTTCTCCCACGATTGCTCAGTTTGGCCGGGCGGCCAGCTCAAGGAAGAGACTTGGTGGTTTTAAACTTCTTCCGTTTAAGAATGATGGAGGCCACTGTGTTCTTGGGGACCTTCAATGCTACAGAAATGTCTTGGTACCGTTCCCCAGATCTGTGCCTCGACGCAATACTGTCTCGGAGCTCTACGGACAATTCCTTTGACCTCATGGTTTTTGCTCTGACATGCAGTGTCAACTGTGGGAGCTTATATAGACAGGTGTGTGCCTTTCCAAATCATGTTCAATAAATAAAATGTACCACAGGTGGACTCCAATAAATGTTTTCCTTTAGGATTCTACCTGTGCTTAGCTCTAAACGGTTTATTTTTATCATAAATAATCCCTAGTCCTTGCCCATGACAAGCATACCCATAACATGATGTAGCCATCCCCATACTTGAAAATATGATGAGTGGTTCTCAGTGATGTTTTTTGTTGGGTTTGCCCCAAATATAATGCTTTGTATTCAGGACATAAAGTTAATTTCTTTGACACATTGTTTGCAGTTTTACTTGTACCTTATTGCAAAAAGGATCCATGTTTTGGAATATTTGTATTCTGTACAGGCTTCCTTCCTTTCACTCTGTCAATACCAGTAAATGCCCTTCTTTGCGAGGCATTGTAAAAAAAAAAGCACTGTAAATGGCTGAGATCCAAAAGTACAATACCTATAATACACATCTTTCTTACTGCTGATTTAAATGAGTCCACCAATCTCATCTGAATTACATTAAGTCTGGAGACATCATCATTCATTTTGAACGTCCAATTTGAGATATCTCCTCAAATTACATTTCCCATAAAACCCATTTTGGCCGGCAGGTAGCCTAGCGGTTAGAGCGTTGGGCCAGTAACCGAAAGGTCGCTGGTTTGAATACCCGAGCCGGCAAGGTGAAAAAACCTGCCGATGTGTCCTTGAGCAAGACACTTAACCCTAATTTGCTCCAGGGGCTGACCCTGTAGGTAGGCTGTCATTGTAAATAAGAATTTGTTCTTAACTGACTTGCCTAGTTAAATAAAGGTTAAATCAAAATAAATACAATCCCCTTAAGCTAATGACTGACCTATAGACTATCTATTCAGAGATCAGCATCCTCCTGTCAAAGACACCATTACCCACAAAGACCGTGACAGTAAATCAGATTGAAATGGTCTCTTCTGGCAAAGGGTATTGGAGTCCCTAGTCATTAAGGCCTACTTCCAGGTTTCAGGTCTAGCCACAGCAACTTTGAAGGTTTTGCATGATATTCACTGTGCTCTGGATAAGAAGCTGCATTGTATATCTGCATTCATAGACTTGTCAAAGGCATTTGACACTGTGGACCCTACTGTCTTGGAGCAGAGATTGAAGTGCATTGAAACCAAGATTACTGGTCATGCTCTGGAGTGGTTTGTGAACTACCTGTCAATTCAAACCCAATGCGTTGAGGCAAGGGTTGTAAGTCGGACACCGTAGAGTTGTGCTACAGCACTTTGCAAAACATTCCAGGATCATTTGTGATGCAAAGCTTAAACTATGCAATGGCATCTAAATCAGTTTAATAGCCACATTTAGTTACCTAAACGTTTTTGCATTTCTAGCATGCAATGACTACATCAAGCTTGTGACTACAATGTGGTTTACTATCTATACCATCTACAGTACCTGACTCAACTCCTAACGAATGCCGAGAAATTCAGTCCTCACCAAGCTGTCTGCACTCGACAGCTCTCGTTCCTTGCCTTTTGAATGCAATGAAAAAGTAGTCTCTCATCTCTTTAATACCGTGTTTAATATTAGAGTGGGCAGTGCCTGAGGCGGCGTAGCTCCACTTCACACTGAATAACATTAACCGTCTCTACAGGAACCATCTTTACAGGAACCGTCTCTACAGGAACTGTCTCTACAGGAACGTAGTCAGTGTGATGATGGAGTTCTGCCTCAATTCCCTTTGTCTGGGCTTGTTTTCAAAATGTGGCGTAGCCTTTTAAGTCTCAGTTTGATAACCATTGCGCTATAGATGTAATTTTTGGAATCTCTGCCATCAAATATATATATTTTTTTAATTCAACCTTTATTTAACCAGGCAACAGAATATTATTTACAATGATGTCCTGACAAGAGGCAAAAGGCCTCCTGTGGGGGTGGGGCTGGGGCTGGGGATGAATAGAGAACAGTGTCATCCGCACAATATGTCCCACAATGTGGGATGACACTGTTCTCTATTCTCTATTCAAGTGGCAGCAGTTTGACTTTGGCTTTTGAAAAAGCTCAAACCACTTTTAAAATAATTTAACAAAATCTGAATGATTGTAAGCTTGTTCTGAAATTTTCTCCCCGCAAAATATACCATGGTATTTTCCAATACTAAACACTCTGTAAACCATGTAATTACCACCTTGGAAGGACATGCTATAGAGCAAGTCAAAACATACAAATATCTGGGAGTTTGGGTGGATGAGAAGTTGAGCTTCACCACCCATGTAGAGAACCTTGTCAGGAAACTCAAGCTGTGTACTGGGTTTTATAACCGGCACAAAGCTGTCTTCACCACCCATGTAGAGAACCTTGTCAGGAAACTCAAGCTGTGTACTGGGTTTTATTACCGGCACAAAGCTGTCTTCACCACCCATGTAGAGAACCTTGTCAGGAAACTCAAGCTGTGTACTGGGTTTTATTACCGGCACAAAGCTGTCTTCACCACCCATGTAGAGAACCTTGTCAGGAAACTCAAGCTGTGTACTGGGTTTTATTACCGGCACAAAGCTGTCTTCACCACCCATGTAGAGAACCTTGTATTGGGTTTTATTACTGGCACAAATCAGTTTTTTCCTTTGTCGCCAGAAAATAGTTTATTCATTGTACTTGTCTCTCCGTGTTGGACTATGGTGATACTATTTATGTGTCTCAAGCTCTACACTGAAGACCCTTCGTTTTGTCACCAATCAGAGACATCTAACTCACCATTGTGATCTCTACAGTGCTGTCGTGTATCACTAGCAACACACAGGCTCAAACACTGGAACACGGTTATTTAAAAGGCCATTTTAGGAAAACTGCATTTTATCTATTAAAACGACATACAAGCTCAGATCTCAATCTTGTTTTATGCTAAAAGTCCCGATGGAAAAAGGTCCTTTCATTAGTCAGCCCCCCGGTCTTGGAATTCCCTCCAAGCAAACCTAACTCCAGGACCTGGTGTCCCTGAGGAGTTCAAAGGACAAATAGATGAACAGGTTGTTGAGACAATGTATTTGTTTCTACTTGTCACCCGATGTCACACACACACACACACACAGTTGCCAGTGTCTTCTGTTTTTGTTGTCCGTTTTGCCTTAGTTTATTTATATGTTGTTATTTTGTTATCCCAGCCCCCGTCCCCACAGGAGGCCTTTTGCCTCGTCAGGACATCATTGTAAATAATATTCTGTTGCCTGGTTAAATAAAGGTTGAATTAAAAAAATATATATATTTGATGGCAGAGATTCAAAAAATTACATCTATAGCGCAATGGTTATCAAACTGAGACTTAAAAGGCTACGCCACATTTTGAAAACAAGCCCAGACAAAGGGAATTGAGGCAGAACTCCATCATCACACTGACTACGTTCCTGTAGAGACGGTTCCTGTAAAGATGGTTCCTGTAGAGACGGTTAATGTTATTCAGTGTGAAGTGGAGCTACGCAGCCTCAGGCACTGCCCACTCTAATATTAAACACGGTATTAAAGAGATGAGAGACTACTTTTTCATTGCATTCAATAGGCAAGGAACGAGAGCTGTCGAGTGCAGACAGCTTGGTGAGGACTGAATTTCTCGGCATTCGTTAGGAGTTGAGTCAGGTACTGTAGTGGACCAGCGGTCAGCTAGGAATCATGGGTGATTAGTCAATGAGATCCAGGGAGAGGGACTCTGAAGCAGACGTTCTGACACCTCTTCACTGCCTTACTGTGAGGTCAGTCTTCACTGTCTACCCAACCCCCCAGGGCCTAGAAACTACTACATTAAGGCAAAGTCAAAGCTAGCACTACACAGCTAATACAAATAACCCCCTTTGATTCATTCAAAGGTGAACGCTAAAAGGAAGACGCAAAAGAAGAGAAAAAAAGAAAGGTCTCTTTCTCTTATCTCCGAGAAGCAAACGCAGCCTGACTGCAAATGTGCTCCAATACCAAATTCCTGTCCTAGTCTAAACTCATTCTGATTTCCAAACCTGGCCTGCCTCCAGAGTCTTAGATCTCCCTCCATATCTAAACCAATAGCAAATCGGCTAGAACAAGTTCTTTCCACCTGCTGGTTTGGTGTATGTGCTTCTAGTCTACGTGCTGTGAGGCAGTGAATACTGGCTGGTATTCTTGCAGTGCCATGTAAAGCTGTGTGACAGAGTGTTTTATTTGTAAAGCTGACCCCACTTAGGGAGCCATGGCTGCCATGGCTGTGATGACTGGTTCGACGCCACTACAGAATAGCATTGGTGCCTTTCTGGTGTGTCACCACCGGCCGCCTGTCTCCAGCATATAATGAGAATTAACAGGGAGAGAGTTTGGGAGAAAGGGGGAGAAATAGTGGATTCCCACAGGCTGAAACACATAGGGAAGTTTCTCACGGTCTGGAAAGCCAACAGGGATAGCAATGGAAGGCAGGAGGGTTTTGAATGTTTGTTTTTTTACTTTCCTGCCTTGATTAAAAATATGTGCAGACCACTGTTCACTGTCAGTCACTATTAAATTCATACATTATTCAGACAGAGGGTGGGATGGATGGAAAGGAGATGGAGAAGAGATGGAGAGGGTGAGATGGAGAGGGTGAGATGGAGAGGGTGAGATGGAGAGGGTGAGATGGAGAGGAGATGGAGAGGGTGAGATGGAGAGGGTGAGATGGAGAGGAGATGGAGAGGGTGGGACATACGTAGGTGCATATTAAGTTACCAATCTTGTTTACATGTTGTCTTGTGAGATGACATACTCAAGTGAGAGCCAAACAAATGCAAACAAGCCATAGCAACATGACATTGGTCAATGGACCAGATAAGGTCAAACATTCAACAAGGAAGCAGTCAGAGGTTAAATGAAAATGGGTCAAAAGAGGAACTTATACTGCAGTTTACGGGCTAAACTCCCTGTGATATGTGAGTGTGTAATTGGGCAAACTCCAGCCCACCATGTGACTAATAGCCATTGATCTGCCCCTCTCTCTATTAACACTGCCTGACAAACGATCAATGTGTTGACACGCAAAGAACATTATAATACAGTGAGGTATTTTCATGGGGGGGGGGGTTTGAAAGCATGAACAATTAAAATGTAGTTTGAGAAGATGACTACAGGCCTAGTAGAGAAAAAGAAGAATCTAGGCCTTACTATCAATAGGCTGTTGAACGTCCATCATGCAGCTTATTACTGTACATGTTTGGTCCCGTTTGGCTCAGATGGTAGAGCATGGCACTTGTAATACCAGGGTTGTGGTTTCAATTCCCATGGGGGACCAGTGCGAATGAAAATGAATGCACTTACTACTGTAAGTCGCTCTGGATAAGAGCGTCTACTAAAATGTAAATGTAATGTCTCTATAGCTGAAACAGTCAAAATCAACATGCAAGGTGAGTTGACCAGTGGGTAGGGTACCTGTTATGGATAGGTCCTTTGAAGCTCGGGTCAAACTTGCGTGGCTCACCTGTAAGGGAAGCAGATAATTGCGTGGTTACCATACAATTCATAAATCAAGAGTCTTTCACCTCTTTAACATGCAACACAACTGTGCCTTGGTGAACCACTTGGCTTAGAAACAGGAAAATCTAAAGTTCATTCCCAATTACCAGAATGCACCCTTAATATTGATAAGACAATTTCTAGCATTTACAGTGAAAAAGTATTTGCACCTTTTCCGATTCTTTCTATTTTTGATACTGAATGTTATCAGATCTTCAACCAAAACCTAATATTAGATAAAGGGAATATGCGTTATTTTTTTTTTTTATAATAACAAAAAAAAAAGGTGTTTATTTCATTAACAAAGTTATGCAACACCCAATTCCCGTGTGAATAAGTTATTGCCTCCTTATCCTCAAGCAACATAACAGTAACTGCACATGACCTTACTGACTGGAACGCTATGGCGATCATCATTGTGTCTGGCCTGCAATAAACAGAACATCCAACTGCCTGAGAGAGCACTAACTAGGTCAGTTCACAGCTCCTTCCTGTGTCTTCTTCCAAATGGCACCTTATTACCATAATAGTGCACAATTTTTACCAGTCAAAAGAAGTGCACTATGTAGGGATTAGGTAGGCCATTTGAGACGCACCCTGTGTAGCAGTACTGAGACGCTAACATGATGCCAAGCTACTGTGTGTCTGTGTGTGTGTGTGTGTGTGTGTGTGTGTGTGTGTGTGTGTGTGTGCATTGTCCTCCTGTATGTGTATGTGTTGATGCTTGCTTGAGTGTGTGAGTGAGAGTGTGTCCACGTGCACATCCCAACGTGTGTATGTCTGTGTGCTGTACATGTTTGCTGGTGCCCCTGTGGAATTGCAGTATGAACTGTTCCTGTGAGCACATTCATCATCACACAGAGAGTGTAATTTCTCAGAGCAACATTCATCATCACACAAGAGTGTAACTTCTCAGAGCAACATGAGTGGGCCTATCACCCATCTGTCTCTGAAGGCCTGCTTCTGCTCTCAAAGATACAGCCCACTTGGCAGAACACAGCACCGGGGACACTGTACTATGCACTTGGCATCCCCACCGAGCACTCATGAATCACTGGGTGTCATTGGCTAAGAGAGATTGAGAAATAGGCATGGCACCGCTATCATGTTAACGATCAATCACGTGGCTGTGGTGTTCATCATTTCCGGTTTAAGACATTGTCTCCATCAGCACTGTCCCGATATTCAGGCATCAAATTCACTAGGAGGTCATTAGTTATTCAGCAGACGCTTTTATCCAAAGCAAAATACTAGATTCAAAGGACTTGAACCCATAACCCCCTGCGCCAGGGACGCTTTGCTCCTCCAACCCACTGAGAATCCAGTCTTTTTTTCTATACTGCAATGATGTTGTGTTTTGGTTCTAAATAAAGACGACCAGGACCTTGGAGATTTTCTAGGATTAATCTGCATCTCTCAGCCAAGGACAAAGAGTCACAGGGCCAGGTGCAGTCAGCAGGAGACTACAGCAACCTTGGATCTCAGATAAAGAGAGAGCGTAGATGTAGAGGTGTGCTAACAGCCTGGTCACATTTTGCATGACAATGACCACAGGACAAGACATCACAAACAGATCTGGGACCAGGCTAGTGTGCTAGCTATTTCCTTATACAGCACATTAAGTTATTTTAATAGGCAAACCACATCGATATGTTTGACACACTGATCCACATCTGTGCTATAAAGATATGAGACATCAATGATGCAGTGACATACCAATTACTGTACTATGATGGCTGTGTGATTTAGCCTGCCATGTTCCAAGACATGAAGGTCATGACAGCAACAGCTCCTGAGTGGCGCAGCGGTCTAAGGCACTGCATCTCAGTGCAAGAGGCGTCACTACAGTCCCTGGTTTGAATCCAGGCTGTATCACATCCGGCCATGATTGGGAGTCCCATAGGGCGGCGCACAATTGGCCCAGCGTCGTCCAGGTTTCGACGAGGTAGGCCGTCATTGTAAATAAGAATTTGTTCTTAACTGACTTGCCTAGTTAAATAAAGGTTAAATAATTTAATTTGCAAAACTACCATCTAACCACCTTATTATCTGTGTGACCCGGACACAGATGTCGGGATGGACCCCAGGACACCTGCAACACATGGTCCTATAGATGGTTTCAACATAACTTTCAAAGCCAGTTCAATTAACTGCCAATGGCCAAACAAATTCACCATTGACAATTCCTACAATATATGGCTTCAGATTAGATATTAAAAACCAGGTCCTGTGCAGTAGGAGATTGGTTGGATCTGTGTCTGCAATAGCACGTTGTTTTTATATCCCGGGTGGATGTTCCTCCAAACCAGCGGCAAGTAGGATGCATTACATTGACTAATACCAGAGCTTATTAGAGGTCCAGCTGCCGGGGGTTGTGAGCTGACTATCTGTTGGACCGGGATTCAAGCAGCAAGATAGAATAAAAAATCTTGAAATCTTTTCATTGATCTCAGTGTGGGAATATTTTGAGCAACTGCAACTGAGTGCTCCCTGGTCTTTGTCATCCATTGTGGTGAAAACAGACTGGTCTGTACGGGGGGGAAGATTGCAGAAGCTAATTCATACAGAGATGAAGGGAAGCCAATGTTGAGAAGACAGATTGCGCAACAGCGAGAAGCAGGAGAATATTGCTTCGGGAGGACCTGCAATATCGCTCTCGATGTCAGTGATAACCACCACGTTGTGTCCAACAGGGGAACCAATGGGGGGCCGTGGGCCTCGGCCAACTGTTAAGAGTGTAAAGAGCGGACACCAGCTTGGCATTTAATGCACTGAGCATCATACTATTGTCTGAATACTCTCTTGGACCTAAAACATAAGTTGTCAGGGGATTCAGTGAACACTTAAGAACATCAATCAACAACATGAGTGGCTGAAATGCACTAGATTCTCATCAATACAAACACGCAAAACCAGGATTTGCTTATTGGGCACAACCTGTGAGACCTGACTGCTTGGCTTTAGTACCTGACAGCTTGGCTCTATTACCTGACTGCTTGGCTCTATTACCTGACTGCTTGGCTCTATTACCTGACTGCTTGGCTCTATTACCTGACTGCATGGCTCTATTACCTGACTGCATGGCTCTATCACCTGACTGCTTGGCTCCTCACAGAAGCCTGCCCTTTTCCTCCAACCAGAAGGCCTCTGAGCTTTACTCTGATTTACAAAACTGATTTCAGTCCCATTATACAGTACCGGGGGGGCTGACATTCATCAGTAACACTGGACCATCAGTACAACTTGCCCTGGTTGATGAGTGTGCTGTTCTTAGACTTAACCAGTGTACTGAGAGTAGTGGATGTGTGATGTGCTGGGTCTTTGGCAATTTGTAGGGCCTTCCTCTGACACAGCCTGGTATAGAGGTCCTGGATGGCAAGAAGCTTGGCCCCAGAGATGTACTGGGCTGTACGCACTACCTTCTGTAGCGCCTTTCAAACCACTTCATGGCTACAGACGTGAGTGCTACGGGTCGGTAGTCATTTAGGCAGGTTACCTTGGTGTTCTTGGTCTGCTTGAAACATGTAGGTACTACAGACTCGGTTAGGGACAATGTAATTGAAAACACTAGTTGGTCAGCGCATGCTCGGAGTACACATCCTGGTAATCCATCTGGCCCTGCGGTCTTGTGAATGTTGACCTGTCTAAAGGTCTTACTCACATCAGCTACGGAGAGCATGATCACACAGTCGTCCAGAACAGCTGGTGCTCTCATGCATGCTTCAGTGTTGCTTGCCTCAAAGTGCGCATAGAAGTCATTTAGCTCGTCTGGTAGACTTGTGTCACTGGGCAGCTCTCGGCTGGGCTTCCCTTTGCAGTAACACTGGGCTTCCCTTTGTAGTCACGCTTACTAAGAGAGTACCGCTTCCTCCTTATTCGGCTCACACCAAGGCTTGAACAAATCTCAGCAAATCTCTCATGTCTGCCATTTCTGTGGGAGAAAAACTATAGGATTTCTTCAGCCCAGCAAATGAATTGTGGTGATTATATGTACTCTCTGGGGCGTTGAGGGCGGACTGGGTATGGCATTACACATCAGGTTCAGACAGAGGCTTTGTCACTAATCCTCATACTCCAATTCCATTTGCATCCTGAGTCTGCCATAGCAACAGCATTATGGGTCAATGTACACCACAGAACTGACGGCATTGACTTTGACAATCTATACAGAACAGATTGATAGTTTTACTCCAACCACATTCCACATTCCAATCATTCTGTGATTAATCAATGATTGTACTTGAAGATATAGGACAGCTTCAACTAGACGATCTCTAGGCAAGGATACTTTCAGAGCGCTGTAAATATAATATTGTACTAAACTGAATTGTGTCATTATCGTTGGTAGAACTGAATGTCCTTGGCAGAGGGCTATGAGAGGGTTCGATAAAAGGCTACAAAGGGATGCCAGGCTGAATGCATTTGGGTCTGTTATAAAACATTTTTCCCTCTCTTTCTCAGTTTATCCCTGCACCCTCTCTTTCTCAGTTTATCCCTGCACCCTCTCTTTCTCAGTTTATCCCTGCACCCTCTCTTTCTCCCGGTTTCTTTCCTGTCCCCCCGCCTTTCCCCATAAACTCATCGATTACACAGACACAGGCACCACCGTCCTCATGTTACACTATGTAACACAGGCTTCTTTCATAGGGTCGAGTGTTTTTCACCTTTGAGACGTTTCCCACTTGTTTGTATTCTGCCAGGTCTCTACTGTATCAACCCCGTCTGTGGTCCCGTGTGGCTCAATCTGGTAGAGCATGGTGCTTGCAATGCCAGGATTGTGGGTTCGACTCCCACGGGTGACCTTAATAGCCATGAATTGTTATAATCTCCACCCTGCACATCCAGAAGAGGACTGGACACCCATAAGAGCCTGGTTCCTCTCTAAGTTTCTTCCTAGGTTTTTGCCTTTCTAGGGAGTTTTTCCTAGCCACCGTGCTTCTACATCTGCATTGCTTGCTGTTTGGGGTTTTAGGCTAGGTTTCTGTACAGTCGTGGCCAAATGTTTTGAGAATGACACAAGTATTGGTCTCCACAAAGTTTGCTGCTTCAGTGTTCTTAGATCTTTATGTCAGTAGTTACTATGGTACACTTAAGTATAATTACAAGTATTCCATAAGTGTCAAAGGCTTTCGTTGACAATGACAATCAGTTTATGCGAAGAGTCAATATTTGCAGTATTGACCCATCTTTTTCAAGACCTCTGCAATCCGCCCTGGCATGCTGTCAATTAACTTCTGGGCCACATCCTGACTGATGGCAGGCCATTCTTGCATAATCAATGCTTGGAGTTTGTCAGAAGTTGTGGGTTTTTGTTTGTCCACCCGCCACTTTCTTGGGCGCCCTGACGCCTTCTTCACAACAATTGAACCTCTCTCCTTGAAGTTCTTGATGATCCGATAAATGGTTGATTTAGGTGCAATCTTACCAGCAGCAATATCCTTGCCTGTGAAGCCCTTTTTGTGCAAAGCAATGATGACGGCACGTGTTTCCTTGCAGGTAACCATAGTTGACAGAGGAAGAACAATGATTTCAAGCACCACCCTCCTTTTAAAGCTTCCAGTCTGTTATTCTGACTCAATCAGTATGACAGAGTGATCTCCAGCCTTGTCCTCGTCAACACTCTCACCTGTGTTAACGAGATAATCACTGACATGATGGCAGCTGGTCCGATTGTGGCAGGGCTGAAATGCAGTGGAAATGTTTTTGGGGGATTAAGTTCATTTTCATGGCAAAGAGGGACTTTGCAATTAATTGCAATTCATCTGATCACTCTTCATGACATTCTGGAGTATATGCAAATTGCCATCATCAACACTGAGGCAGCAAACTTTGTGGAGACAAATACTTGTGTCATTCTCAAAACCTTTGGCCACGACTGTATAGTACTTTGTGACGTCGGCTGATGTAAAAAGGGCTTTATAAATACATTTGATTGATTTAACCAGTGAAGAACAAACCCCATTGGAAATACAACCCATATTTATTTTACCATTTGTTTTAGCTATGTGCACATTGTAACAACACTGTATATATACTTAATATGATGTTTGAAATGTCTTTATTCTTTTGGAACTTCTGAGTCTAATGTTTACTGTTAATTTGTATTGTTTACTATCTACTTCACTTGCTTAGGCAATGTTAACATATGTTTCCCATGCCAATAAAGCCCTTTAATTTAATTGAATTGAGAGAGAGAGAAAGAGAGAGAGTGAGAGGCAGGCAGTGTTTGGGGGATTGTGACCTTGGCTACTTGTGTGATGTAGCAGGGTGTGTTGGGAGGGAAATGCAGCTAGGCCCCGAGGCATGTCAGTAGCAGCCCTGTGTTTCTGTGAAATTAGTCTCTCATACTGGATCAGTGACAGGCTCAACAGGCTTTGGTTCGGGTTTATATGGATTTTAAGGTTGAGTAGCGGGAATGACGCCTGTTTACTCATTTCCGTCTTGTGTAATGTGTAGGTTCGGGGAGAGGCACCACAGCTTAAATGCTTAGCTACACACAATGTTGCTTTATTGTCATTCGCACAAAAAATATTGCATTTCAGACTGCATCCTCTCCGTAATACAGTGGTGCTTTAATGTCGAGCACAACAACTCACTAATGCAATACCGTTGCCAATTTGTCTGAGGTTGCATGGGGTGTTACAGGAGCCAAAGCAATCACACTTACTTGACTTCACTGATTAAGTGACAGTAAGAATTGGTTTTGTGCCCTTGAGGGAGGATCAGCCTCTTAATGTGGTCAATGTCAATAAGAACACTGGGGTTGCTTATGCTCCGGCTAAAGGATTCTCGTAAGCTTATGCCCCAACCACTCTCTCATCTGTCACATTTATTTTGTAATTCAGATCAGCCTGGAGTTGGCTGAGAACCCAGTGCAACCCAGTACATCCCTGAGGTGTTATGCAAGGCCCTCACCTCTGCAGCTCCACTTACAGAATGAATAACACAGGGAGCAGCAATAGCTGACTTTCATCTCAGGATAATGATCCATCTGTGTGGAATCTGTTGATAGACCTGAATCATTCAATACAGTGTGTTGCTCTCAACCAGAGTCCTCATCACCAACCTCACAGTAGCAGAGACTCAACGAAAGACAAAGACCTGAAGCTGTTTTCTATGTGTGCTGTAACTGCAGCTGTCTCCCTCACTAAACACACTTTGTGTCTTTGGGATGTGTTTAATAAATCATGTCAGTTTTAACCAATCAGCATACAGGATTAGATTAGAGCCACTCATTGTATAATGTCAGTTAGCCCACCAGCCCAACACAGAAAGGGACTGTATTCATGCTGCAAATTGGATATCCATGGCCTGTGCATAGCATCGCCTGTAACAAGGAGACAGCTGGACATTTAGAGCCAACTCTGTTCAATTCGCACAGGGTCTACAAAAGGCAGTGCATGTTTGCCTGTCACGATACAAAGTGAGTTTGTATTACTGTGAATACCTTTCTGTAGTCTCTAAAAACATCAAGGAACTGTAGTACTGTAGTAGCCAGAGAAAAGCACTGCGGCATTTCACAGGGGACTAACATAACCTCATTCAAAAGAATGAGTAGGAGTAAGAGTTAGTTAAAGTGTTGGAGTATCCCACAGCGATCATCAGTCGTCATATTACATGTGGTAGCAGAGGCACCTAAAAGACAATCATAGCACCTATTCCTGTGTGAAGGGATGAGGCATCTGAACTACGACCACAGTAGTTTATACGGAGATGTGAGGAGAGGAGAGTCTTAAAAGTATTCTTAGCTCTTTTTCACCTCTGCGAAAAGTCTGCATTGCCTGGGTTTGAGAATGCCACGCTCAGGCAATCTGACCATGTGAGAAACGTGTTCATTACCAAGGTGACCAGCTCAACACAGTTTGTTGCTGAATGCAACTCGATCTAAAACAGTCACTTACGAACTTGTCAGAGAGTGATTATGAAGTACTTTCTACCTTTATAAATAACTGAACATCATAAAGGTATATTCAAGAAGCATTAGTGAGTGACGTATTGGCTGTGGACCCATTGTAATAGGTTGACGATGAATGAAGGGACTGTCTATGATTTATCACTTCTATTTGTCTGTGAAAATGCGTGAATGTGTGAATGTTGGTGTGTGATGGAATGTGCACAAATTGAGCTTGTCTGCCAGTGTGTATTGAATCGATGTGTATTGGTGCTTGATTGACTAGAGTGAACGTTAGCATCGTCATGCATTTTCCATTTGCTAGAGAAGCAGGTTGTTTTGGCCCCTAGCATCCCTCTCTGTCTGACAGCCCTGCCCTGAGCTGCCTGTGAAAGGCCATTTGGACAGCCTGGCTGACTGAGCAACAGAGAGGCCACTTGGACAGAGCAGCTGACCTGAACATGGGGAGTCAGCACAACTCCATCCCATGCTCCACTGGCTAAGTCTCCAACTGCCCAGGCTGCATTTAAAGACGCAGGGCCTCATTTCCTTTTCAGATTGAGGAGCGTAAGATTATCCCAAATCTTTTGACAATAACACCAAAATGTTGCATTTGCACCAGCATAACCAGCTCACGTGTACCATAAGCATGCACTATTCTTTACAAATGATGAAAGGTAATGAAGTTCAGAACATAATGTTGTACTGTACAGCTTCCTCTGCTTCACCGCAATGTTAAAGTATGGGCTGAATCCTGAGTGGGCAGTTGGAGGTCTCAAGAGATGGTAGCGAGAGTCTACTTCGCTGGAGCCGATCCTCACCTCCAGCTGACAGGCTACAAACATGATTGGCAGGGGCCTCGAGTCATGGGAACTGAATGAAACACAGGGTCAGTGTGTAGGGAGAGATGAGACACTGCAGTTTTCCCATTAAGTCATACTGAGTCGACTGACTATTGTCACTCACTGACAATGACAATTCTATATACCTTTGCCAGTTGTGTCACAGACTGAATTTTAAACATATATAAAGACAAGCATGGACAGGGCTGACTGAATTACTGATCTTGTGACTAATTCACCAATAATATAGATGGCTTGACCCTAATAATAATGATTGATCATGTACAGAAATGACTGATTATAATGAGGGTCACCATCCTATGATAATGACTGTAAATCCATTACTTATAAGATGCCATGAGAAGAGTCAAAAGTCCCTTGGTGTATTGACTATTATACTGTAATTAAATAAGCCATAGCTTGCATATCTCTGTATCAGTGCTCCTTTGTCTGACAATTGGTGGTAAACTGTGTTATTACTGTGTTTACTACTTATGAAAGCTGTCGTTTCACACTTGAAACACTGTAGTAATGTGGTTTCTATGGTACCTGGCATAAACAACGTAGCAAAGTGGACCAGCTAATGGACAGTAAATCTCCCCAGAGATTGAATATCCATTTGCCGACCATTCGGGAAAACTCTCACTTAAGGAAAAATCTATTGTGTTTTACATTGTTAGCCTTGTATTTAGCCTTGTATTTGAGTATTGATGTTTGTCTTTCAGGATGCAATTCACTATTTTTTCTTAATCAAAACAATACCTTTAAGTCTGTCATCTGTTGTCAAGTGTTGGGGAAATGGAAACAGTCTCAATCATTAGAATTAGGCTATAGTATGTGTTTAATACTGTAACAATACAATGTACCAATACGGTTACAGTATGTAACGTTACACTGCATGCTAAGTGTCAATCGCCAAGAGGTTGCACTGTATTCCGTAGCAAACTATGATTGACAGTTTCACTTGTGTTACATGTCATGATTCGAGTGAGTGAAACAATATCTTGCCATTATTATATCAAGTAGCTTACTTTCAAATTAAAATATTATCGCGAAGCAATTTCTATTTTGGTTGGCTCCACTCATGATTCATTATCGGCATCCAGTTTTGTAACAAAGTAGCGCTTTCTATAAACGTTACATTGCCATAAAATTGTATCTTGCTTCAATGTTACATGTTATAAATCAGCGCTAGCGCGAGAAGCCGCCCAATAACAAAAGTCAGAATAGGGTTTGAAACATATCGTTGTAGACTACCCTTTGTTGTCTTGAAGAAAGAACTTGAGGTTACCGACGTTAAACAAAGACGAATGTGGCGACTCACCATAGTATGAAGGAGGGATGTCTGTCTTTCTAGCCATTGCACCTCAGACAGGAGATTCTGCAACGTCTTTGTTTTTGAGATGGCATATGAGGTTTGAGATGTGAATACAGCGTTTTGATGGCCCAGTCTACGTAAATACAGTACATCAAGCTCTTGGATTGAGCTGTCTCCGCCACGCAGCTGAGCGTCAGCCGTGTTTACAGCACGAGAGAGCGTCATCAACTGTGTGATTAAAACGCTTAAAGGAGACGCACACAGACGCCAGGGCTGATGGCAATAAAAAAGTTTTACATGAATCTCGATGTAGACCTGATTCACACTTGACACACAGTTGCGATCATCTATATTGTGAATGTATTAGTACAATTTGGAAACAATATACGGTCACACTATAGTTGGCCACGCTGTATACCTAACTGTACAGTTAATTTAACCATGCAAAATGTTCACTTACCTGTTCATTTACCCAGTCTGTCTATTAAGTAAACTATTATTACCCTCGCTCATATCATACGCATTTTTAGCTACTGAAGTATTTCTCTGCCATCAACCTGTATAGTATAGTTAACCATCCAACATCCACCAATGTATAGTGTACACATCTACCAATGTATAGTGTACATATTCAGCCAACCACCCATACTATGCAATGTCTCTTTTATAGCTTTTATTTTTTTGCACTCCAGATATCTTGTATTTCTATACTGTTTCATACTGCCGCTCTATGTATCATGTACCGTGTATCTGTACTTTCGCTGTGGCATTTTGCACCTGCCCTGTGTTTTGTTGTAGCTGCTTGACAATGAAATTTCCCCCCCGGGGGATCAATAAAGTACCTATCTATCTATCTATCTATCTATTTGCATGGTCTGGATAGTACAACAAACTATGTTGATAAGCAACTGCATGCTAAGGTTAGGGTTAGGATCAGAATAAGGGTTAGGAGGGTAAGGGTTGAGGTTAGGATAAGGGTTAGGGTTAGTAGATAGTTTAAATGTTACTGATAGTCTGTAGAGCATCTACATATGGAATATCCAAATAAAGTCAACATACTATATTTCATTGAAAAAATGATTTTTTATGATACTGTGACATTGTGAATGGTTTGATAGCCCATGCAGTGTTCCCTCTCTCCAGTAATCAAGTATTCACCAACAACACACGTGTGTTGTAGCCCCAGACAAACTCACCTGATTAAATTAATTTAGGGTTTGATTATTAGTTGGCAAGTTGAATCAGGTGTGCTTGTTCGGGGCTACAACACAAATGTGTGCTGGACTGGAGTTTGGAAACACTGGCCCATAGCTTCCTCTCAAACAGCTTTCACTATTTTACTGTGCATAATATTGTGTTTCACATGGACCCTTTGTGGAGAAACATTGACCTCTGCAGGATTTCTTGTGACAGCACAGATCCTATCTATATTTTACAGCTACAGTGCCTTCAGAAAGTATTGATACCCCTTGACTTATTCCACATTTTGTTGAGTTACAGCCTGTATTCAAAACTGATTAGAGATTTTTGATCTCACCCATCTACACACAATACCCCATAATGACAAAAGTGAAAACATGTTTTTAGAAATTGTTGATCATACAGAAATATATAATTTACTTAAGTATTCGCTTACTGAAGCTGCCCAACAATGCCTCTCTACCAGATTAACTCAATGCATTTAATGCATGCTTAACAACATTGTGCCGTGTGTGAGGGCCAACACCGACTCAGAAGATTGGGTGATCTCGCTCTCTGAGGCCGACGTGAGTAAAGTCTTTAATCAGGTCAACACGGCAAGGCCAATTTCCAGAGTGCGTTCTCAGAGCATGCCCAGAACAGCTGGCAGGCATATTCACGGTAATTTTCAACCTCTCTGTAATCCCCACGTTTTAAGATGACCACCATCACCATCATTCCTGTTCCCAAGAACTCTAAGGCTTCATGCCACAAGGACTACCGCCCTGTAGCTTTAATCATGGTGCTTTGAAAGGCTGGTTATGGCACACAACTCCATCATCCCAGACACACTAGACCCACTCCAATTTGCATATCACCCCAACAGATCCATAGACGACACAATCTCAATTGCACTCCACACTGCACTCAACCACCTAGATAAGAGGAATGCCTATGTGAGAATGCTGTTAGTTGACAACAGCTCAGTGTTCAACACCATTGTCCCCTCCAAGCTCGTCACTAAACTTAGGACCCTGGAACTGACCCTGTATATAGAACTTACTTTATAGTTTTCTTATTTTTATATCTGGTGTGTTTTTGTTCTGCCTTGTTGTTTTTAGTATTACATTGATATTGACTACTGGATTGTCAACTTGAGTTGACCAAATTTAACTCACTAACTCCTCAAGACTGTATTGTAGGATACCACTCAGGTGTGGCCAATTACTAGGTGTGGCCAACACACCTGAACACAATCAAATTGACAAGAAAAACTACTGACTACAATACCGCGAACTGCGGCGTTCTTTGATATATACTTTGAGCGAGGTTGATGGAAACTCTACATTTTCACACACACATAAAAATCACACATTTAAAATGTATAAGTGAAGATGTATTGAATTCAAAGACCTGCCATCTACACACACACACACACACACACTACATTAGATGGACATGGCAGCAGAACTTAGAAATGGCCATTTACAGTGCCTTCAGAAAGTACTCAGACCCTTTGACTTTTTCCACATTTTGTTAGGTTACAGACTTATTCTAAAATGTATTACATTCTGGCCACTCTACCATAAAGGCCTGATTGGTGGAGTGCTGCAGAATCGTTGTCCTTCAGGAATTATCTCCCATCTCTAGAGCTCTGTCAGAGTGACCATCGGGTTCTTGGTCACCTCCCTGACCAAGGCCCTTCTCACCCGATTGCTGAGTTTGGCCGGGCGGCCAGCTCTAGGAAGAGTCTTGGTGGTTCCAAACGTCTTCCAATTAAAATTGATGGAGGCCACTGTTCTTGGGGACCTTCAATGCTGCAGAAATGTTTTGGTACCCTTCCCCAGATCTGTGCCTCGACACAATCCTGTTATGGCGCTCTACGGACAATTCCTTTGACCTCATGGCTTGGTTTTTGCTCTGACATGCACTGTCAACTGTAGGACCTTATATAGACAGGTGTGTGCCTTTCCAAATCCTATCCAATCAATTTAATTTACCACAGGTGGATCCCAATCAAGTTGCAGAAACATCTCAAGGATGATTAATGGGAACAGGATGTACGTGAGCTCAATATTGAATCTCATAGCAAAGGGTCTGAATAATTAAGTAAATAAGGTATTTCTGTTTTAAATTTTTTATTAGCAAAAAAAATCTAAAAACCTGTTTTAGCTTTGTCATTATGGTGTATTGTGTGTATGCTGAAGATTATTATTTTTTAAATCCATTTTCGAATAAGGCTGTAATGTAACAAAATGTGGAGGTCAAGGGGTCTGAATATATTTACGAATGCACTGTACATACTGTAGACTGTAGGCTTGATCCTTGCAGGATGTAGTGTGCATGCCTGCCTGTCAGTTAAGTCTGAAATACTTTGACATGAAATACAACTACTTTATCATTCTTTGACAACCTAATTCCACTATGATTATTAAAGTACAGTTAGATAGATAGATAGATAGATAGATAGATAGATAGATCTAGGGGCGGCAGGTAGCCCAGTGGTTAGAGTGTTGGGCCTGTAACTTGAAAGGTTGCTGGATCAAATCCCCGAGCTGACAAGGTAAAAATCTGTCGTTCTGCTCCTGAACAAGGCAGTTAACCCACTGTTCCTAGGCCGTCATTGAAAATAAGAATTTGTTCTTAACTGACTTGCCTAGTAAAATAAAAAAGATAGATAGATAGGTACTTTATTGTTATTTGATACTAGACTAATCAACTCCACGTGGCTTAACCAACCACCTGAACATCGTCCCTGATCATGTGGCATGATTACCAAAGCATTTACACCCAAAAGTGCTTTCTCTCTCTAATGCTGCTGTCAATGAAACCCATTTAAATGTAAGTTGCCCAAGGGCAATCATTAAAAAGGGATTGACTTCCCCCAGGCAGATCATATGGCGATTTACTGATTTGCTGCACTGAAACGAGGAGACATTTATGAAAAATGAAAAATGTAGTAACTTTTTTCTCCTTACACATTGAGGTATTTAATTCCCTCAGAAATACACACTATAGCTTTGCTATTAACAATGACATCCAATCCACTACAGTTTTATTGACCTAAGTTGCTGTTGCAATCTCTTGATGAGGAGGTTCAAGTACAAGCCGGCTATACCGTCTATTATTATGGGCAATGTTAGGTGTCTACATAACAAGATGGATGAGTTGGCGGGACTTGTTCGAGGACAAAGGATTTATCGGGAAACGAGCCTAATGTGTTTTACTGAGACTTGGCTGAACGGTAACATCCCCATACAGAACGTCACTATCGACGGTTTCCAGACCATCACAGCGGACAGGGATCGCGTCTCTTCCGGTAAGAGTAAGGGTGGTGGGCTGGCTTTATTAGTTAACAACAGATGGTGTCATCCGAAACATATTACTCTTAAGGAACAGTTTTGTAGCCCGGACATTGAACTGCTAGCCGTTAGCCTGAGACCCTACTATTTGCCGAGGGAATTCACAGCGGCCATTGCTGTTATTGTTTACATCCCGCCCTCTGCTGACGCAAACGCAGCGTGTGACGTCATCCACTCTGTTATCGCGAGGTTACAGACAGCGCATCCCAGTGCTTTTTTTGCAATTTCGGGGGATTTTAACCATGCATCTCTCTCTTCAACGCTGCCCACGTTCAAACAGTTCGTGAAGTGCCCAACCAGGAATAATAAAACTCTGGACTTGTTATATGCTAATGTGAAGGATGCATACAACTCCACTGCACTCCCTCCCCTCGGTAGATCGGATCACAACCTTGTCCACCTCACCCCACTCTACAGGCCTATGGTCCAACAGCAGCCTGCAACCACCAGGACTATTAGGAGATGGTCCCCAGAGGCGAATGAGGCCCTACAGGACTGCTTTGAAACAACAGACTGGGATGTGCTCTGTGAGGCTCATGGGGAGGACATCGATGGACTCACTGACTGCATAACAGACTATATTAATTTTTGTGTAGACAACACTGTACCCACCAGGAAGGTACGCTGTTTCCCAAACAATAAACCCTGGGTCACCAGCGACCTGAAGGCCCTGCTGAATGAGAAGAAGAGGGCCTTCAAGGAGAAGGACAAGGACAAATTGAAATGCGTCCAGAGGGAGCTGAAGTTGCGGATTGCTGAGGGGAAGAGAGTGTATAAGGAGAAGATGGAGGACAAGCTGAGGCAGAGCCAGGTGAGAGAGGTGTGGAAGGGTATGAGAAATATCACTGGCTTCAAAAAGTCAAACAGTGGGCAGACGGAGGGGACCCAGGACAGAGCCAATGAGCTGAACCAATTTTTTAACAGGTTCGATACTGGCCCTGTCCACCTCCCCTCCAGCTCCCCAGACCACACACCCTCACGGCTATCCCACCCCCACTTTGCTCACAGCACCTCTGCTGAGACAATCAGTGACCCCACCTCCGCCCCTGCCCCCCCTGGACTGATCCTCAACACCCCCCTTCCCCCCACCTCCCCACCTGGGCTGGCTTTCACCACCAACCAAGTGAAGAGAGAGCTGGAGAGACTACACCAGTGGAAAGCGGCGGGCCCTGATGGCATCAGCCCAAGGGTGCTGAGGGTCTGTGCTGACCAACTGTGTGGAATACTCCAGCGTCTTTTCAACCCTAGCCTGAGCCTAGAAAGGGTCCCTGTGCTGTGGAAAACATCCTGCCTCGTCCCAGTGCCCAAGAAGGCACACCCCACTGTCCTGAATGACTTCAGACCTGTAGCGCTAACATCCCACATCATGATGACCCTGGAAAGGTTAGTCCTCGCTCACCTCAGACCCCTGGTGTGTTCATCAATGGACCCCCTGCAGTTTGCATACCAGCGCAACATCGGGGTGGATGATGCAATCATCTACCTTCTGCAGAGGGCTTACTCTCACCTGGACAATGCAGGTTGCACTGTGAGGGTCATGTTTTTTGACTTCTCCAGTGCCTTCAATACCATTCAGCCCCTGCTACTGGGTGAGAAGATGAGGAGGATGAAAGTGGAAGCACCCTTAGTCTCCTGGGTCACGGACTACCTGACCGGTAGGCCACAATTTGTGCGACTACAGAGCTGTGTGTCAGAACGGGCAGTTAGCAACACAGGGGCCCCCCAGGGTACGGTCCTGTCCCCCTTCCTGTTCACCCTCTACACCTCAGACTTCAGATATAACTCTGAAACATGCCACCTACAGAAGTTCTCGGATGACTCTGCTATTGTAGGGTGCATCAGGGGTGGGCAGGAGGAGGAGTACAGGAGCACAATCAGTGACTTTGTGTTGTGGTGTGAGCAGAACCACCTTCAGCTCAACATCAGCAAAACTAAGGAGATGGTGGTGGACTTCAGGAGAACCAAGGCACAACTGACTGCAGTCCCTATAAAGGGGATGGATGTGGAAATGGTTGAGTCATACAAGTTCCTGGGTGTCCATATGGACAACAGACTGGAATGGGCTGGTAACACCGGGGCCCTGTACCAAAAGGGCCAGAGCCGACTCTACTTTCTGAGGAGGCTCAGGTCCTTCAACGTGTGCAGTAAACTACTGCATACCTTCTACCAGTCTGTGGTGGCCAGTGCCATCTTTTTTGCAGTGGTGTGCTGGGGAGAAAACATCAAAGCCGGTGATGCTTCTCTGGTAAATAAGCTGATCAGGAAGGCTAGCTCTGTCCTGGGGATGAGCCTTGACACTCTAGAGGAGGTGGCGGAGAGACGGATCCTGGCCAAACTGCTGGCCATCATGGACAACGTCACCCACCCTCTGCACGCTATGGTTATGACGCAGAGGAGCACTTTCAGTCACAGACTGATCCCACCACGGTGTGCCAGAGAGCGCTACAGGAGGTCCTTCCTGCCGGCGGCTATGAGACTGTATAATGCCTCACCGGGGTGCCGTGCCGTCGGCAACATAGATCTGGAACTGTTGGGGTGCTAGGACCTAGTTTAACAATTATGCATCCATCCGTGAGTAACTCTGGTCCGTCAGCACTCATCCACTCAGGACCTATTTATTCATACAGGTCTGTATATACATACTCATGTACAGTTGTTATATTATATCACATGCAATATTGTAAGTAATTATTGGACGTAGGCATTCACTCAGGAATGCATATTAGTATCCTGCCAGTTGCACCTTTTCTCATTGCTTTTAGTATATCGAATGTGCAATAAGTGCAGTTGTCTGTAATTAAACCCTGCGCACTAAGGACTGTATTTTAAGGGAATTACTATTATTACCCCAAATGATATCATACACACATTTAGCTATTAAAGTATCTCTTCCTGTCATTTACCTGTACAGTTTGTGTAAACATGCAAGTATTCACTTATCTGTAAATATAACTGTATACCTAACTGTACAGCTAATTTAACCATGCAAAATGTTCACTTACCTGTTCATTTACCCAGTCTGTCTATTAAGTAAACTATTATTACCCTCGCTCATATCATACGCCTTTTTAGCTACTGAAGTATTTCTCTGCCATCGACCTGTATAGTATAGTTAACCATCCAACATCCACCAACGTATAGTGTACATATTCAGCCAACCACCCATACTATGCAATGTCCTTTTTATAGCTTTTTTTTGCACTCCAGATATCTTGTATTTCTATACTTTTTCATACTGCCGCTCTATGTATCATGTACCGTGTATCTGTCTTTTGTGTACTTTCGTTGTGGCATTTTGCACCTGCCCTGTGTTTTGTTGTAGCTGCTTGACAATGAAATTTCCCCCCCGGGGGATCAATAAAGTACCTATCTATCTATCTATCTATCTAAGCTATATGCAGTGTATATATACAGTGCCATTTGGGTTGTTAATTGGATTTGTTCTGACATTTTTAGATTTTTTGTAAAGAAAAATATATTTACAGTACCAGTCAAAAGTTTGGACATACCGACTCATTCCAGGGTTTTTCTATATTTTTACTATTTTCTACATTGTAGAATAATAGTTAAGACATTGAAACTATAAAATAAACTATAAAATAACACAATCATGTAGTAACCAAAAAAAGTGTTCAGATATTTAATATTTTATATTTGAGATTCTTCCAACAGCCACCCTTTGCCTTGATGACAGCTTTGCACACTCTTGGCATTCTATCAACCAGCTTCATGATGTAGTCACCTGGAATGCATTTCAATTAACAGGTGTGACTTGTTAAAAGTTAATTTGCGGAATTTCTTTCCTTCTTAATGCGTTTGAGCCAATCAGTTGTGTTGTGACAAGGTAGGAGTGGTATACATAAGATAGCCCAATTTGGTAAAAGACCATATTATGTCAAGTCCATATTATGGCAAGAACAGCTCAAATAAGCAAAGAGAAACAACAGTCCATCATTACTTTAAGACATGAAGGCCAGTCAATCCAAAAAATGCCAAGAAGATTCTTCAAGTGCTGTCGCAAAAAACGATTAATCGCTATGATGAAACTGGCTCTCCTGAGGACCGCCACAGGAAAGGAAGACCCAGAGTTACCTCTGCTGCTGAGGATAAGTTAATTAGAGTTAGACCTCAGATTGCAGCCCAAATAAACGCTTTACAGAGTTCAAGTACAGACACATCTCAACATCAACTGTTCAGAGGAGACTGCGTGAATCAGGCCTTCATGGTCGAATTGCTGCAAGGAAACCACTACTTAAGGACACAAATAAGAATAAGACACTTGCTTGTGCCAAGAAACACGAGTAATGGACATTAGACCAGTGGAAATCTGTCCTTTAGTCTGATGAGTCCAAATTTGAGATTTTGTGAGATGCAGAGTAGTTGAAAGGATGATCTCCGAATGTGTGGTTCCCACCGTGCAGCATGGAGGAGGAGGTGTGATGGTGTGGGGGTGCTTTGCTGGTGACACTGTCAGTGATTTATTTAGAATTCAAGGCACACTTAAACAGAAAGGCTACCATAGCATTCTGTAGCAATATGCCATCCCATCTGGTTTGCACTTAGTGGGACTATCATTTGTTTTCAACAGGACAATGACCCAAAACAAACCTCCAGGCTGTGTAAGGGATATTTCACCAAGAAGGAGAGGGATGGAGTGCTGCATCAGTTGACCTGGCCTCCACAATCACCCGACCTCAACCCAATTGAGATGGTTTGCGATGAGTTGGACCGCAGAGTGAAGGAAAAGCAGTTAACAAGTGCTCAGCATATGTGGGAACTCCTTCAAGACTGTTGGAAAAGCATTCCTAATGAAGCTGGTTGAGAGAATGCCAAGAGTGTGCAAAGCTGTCATTAAGGCAAATGGTGGCTATTTGAAGAATCTAAAATCTAAAATCTAATCTTGATTTGTTTAACACTTGTTTGGTTGCTACATGTGTTATTTCATAGTTTTGATGTCTTCACTATTATTCTACTGTACAATGTAGAAAATAGTAAAAAGAAAGAAAAACGCTTGAATGAGTAGGTGTGTCCAAACCTTTGACTATTACTATATATATATATACAGTATATATACAGTATATATAGATTACGGAGACGTAATTTATAGATCGGCAAGTAAGGTTGGTCTCGAGCGGCTAGATGTTCTTTACCATTCGGCCATCAGATTTGCCACCAATGCTCCTTATAGGACACATCACTGCACTCTATACTCCTGTAAACTGGTCATCTCTGTATACCCGTCGCAAGACCCACTGGTTGATGCTTATTTATAAAAACCCTCTTAAGCCTCACTCCCCCCTATCTGAGAAATCTACTGCAGCCCTCATCCTCCACATACAACACCCGTTCTGCCAGTCACATTCTGTTAAAGGTCCCCAAAGCACACACACATCCCTGGGTCGCTCCTCTTTTCAGCTCGCTGCAACTAGCGACTGGAACGAGCTGCAACAAACACTCAAACTGGACAGTTTTATCTCCATCTCTTCATTCAAAGACTCAATCATGGACACTCTTACTGACAGTTGTGGCTGCTTCGTGTGATGTATTGTTGTCTCTACCTTCTTAACTTTGTGCTGTTGTCTGTGCCAAATAATGGTTGTTGTCTCGTCGTGATGTGTGTTTTCTCGCATATATATATTTTTTATCCCAGACCCGTCCCCGCAGGAGGCCTTTTGCCTTTTGGTAGGCCGTCGTTGTAAATAAGAATTTGTTCTTAACTGACTTGCCTAGTTAAATAAAGGTTAAATAAAAAATTATAATAAAAAAAAGAATAATACAAGCTTGGCAGTCCTGTATTTGGGGAGTTTCTCCCATTATTCTCTGCAGATCCTCTCAAGCTCTGTCAGGTTGTATGAGTGTCGCTGCACAGCTATTTTCAGGTCTCTCCAGAGATGTTAAATCGGATTCATGTCCGGGCTCTGGCTGGGCCACTCAAGGATATACAGAGACTTGTCCCGAAGCCACTCTTGCGTTGTCTTGGCTGTGTGCTTAGGGTCGTTATCCTGTTGGAAGGTGAACCTTCGAATCAAGTCCTGAGCGCTCTGGAGCAGGCTTTCATCAAGGATCTCTGTACTTTTATCCATTATTTTTTCCCTCGATCCTGATTAGTCTCACAGTCCCTGCTGCTGAAAAACATTCCCACAGCATGATGCTGCCAACCCCACGCTTCACCATAGGGATGGTGCCAGGTTTCCTCCAGACGTGACGCTTGGCATTCAGGCCAAAGAGTTCAATATTGGTTTCATCAGACCAGAGAATCTTGTTTCTCATGGTCTGAGAGTCTTTTGGGTGCCTTTTGGCAAACTCCAAGTGGGCTGTCATGTGCCTTTTACTGAGGAGCAGCTTCCGTCTGGCCACTCTACCATAAAAGCATGATTGGTGGAGTGCTGCAGAGATGGTTGTCCTTCTGGAAGGTTCTCCCATTTCGCCAGAGGAACTCTGGAGGCCTGGAGAGTGACCATCAGGTTCTTGGTCACCTCCCTGACCAAGGCCCTTCTTCCCCGTTTGCTGAGTTTATTCGTGGTTCCAAACTTTTTCCATTTAAGAATGATGGAGGCCAGTGTGTTCTTGGGGACCTTCAATGCTGCAGACATTTTTTGGTACCCTTTCCCAGATCTGTGCCTCGACACAATCCTGTCTCTGAGCTCTACGGACAATTCCTTTGACCTCATGGCTTGGTTTTTGCTCTGACAAGCATTGTCAACTGTGGGACCTTATATAGACAGGTGTGTGCCTTTCCAAATCAATTGAATTTACCACAGGTGGACTCCGATCAAGTTGTAGAAACATCTCAAGGATGATCAATGGAAACAGGATGCACCTGAGCTCAATTTCGAGTCTCATAGCAAAGGGTCTGAATACTTATGTAAATAAGGTATTTCTGTTTTTATTTTTAACATATTTGCACAACATAAATCTAAAAACATTATGGGGTATTGTGTGTAGACTGATGAGGGAAAAAATGTTTTAATCAATTTTAGAATAAGGCTGTAACGTAACAAAATGTGAAAAAAGGGAAGGGGTCTGAATACTTTCCGAATGCACTGTGTGTTACGGATTTGCAAAGTGCATGATATGACACGAATTCTAGCTAGGTGGCTAGGGGGCTAATGTTAGCTAGGCTAGGGGTTAGGGTTAGGGGTTAGGGTTAAGGTTAAGGTTAGAGTTAAATTTAGGAGTTATGTTAAAGGGTTAGGGTTAGGGTTAGGGTTAGCTAAAAGGGTTAAGGTTAGAGTTAGGGGAAGGGTTAGCTAACATGCTAAGTAGTTGCAAAGTAGCAAAAAAGTAGTTGATAGTTGAAAAGTGGCTAATTAGCTAAAATGCTAAAGTTGTCCATGATGAAATATAAACTCAAAACCTTTGGGTTGTTAGACATTCATGTTATACACTCACCCATCTAAGGGGTGCTGTCTTAATTTGACCTGTTTCTCACAGCAGGAAAATAATCTTGCAGCAACAGGAAATGTGAGTTATGGACATCAACCCATAGGGCAGCGCACAATTGGCCAAGCGTAGTCAGAGTTTGGCCGTCATTGTAAATAAGTATTTGTTCTTAACTGACTTGCCTATTTAAATAAAGGTTAAATAAAAAATAAAAAATTGTAGGGGTTGATACATTTTTCGTCAGGGCAAATAAAGTCTGACATTTTAAAGTGGAAATTACAAACCTTAGCCTTTTTAAACACTACCTGCAGCGCAGGAAAATTATCTATGATAACAGAGTGATCTAATTAAGATAGCAGATCTGTAATTGCACAGACATTAAAGTTAGGCTGATTGAAAAAGCCTGATTAACAAGAATCACTAAAATGTCCCGGAGTAGCACTTAACCAAAAACTGCCTGTCGCACCGTCTGACTGGCATAACGAGGGACAACCAACAGCTTGTTAATTACATAATCTATAATAATAGTACATGCCAGATGTGATCGGTTACTTGTGTTCCCATCTGACACCATGTGTAATTTGCCATTTGCAATTTTAGATCTGAAGTGAGTTGACAATCAGAGCGAGGACGGGAGGGCCATGCTTCTCTAGAC